>MU614624.1:13247-60386 GCA_025201725.1 Chytriomyces sp. MP71
CGACGCCACGGAAACCGTCTCTCGCTCTGGACCAAGTCCTTTGACGATGGTGATAAGTGTATACGCATTGGGACGGAGTGGAAGAATGCGTTAGAGTATGGAAGTGATGAGCCGATTGGGTTCCAGGCGCACAGCGATGCCATCACTCACAACAGCAGTTTTGCAAACAAGGATCGGTACAGTATGTAAAAGATATGACGGGTTGTGGACTGGCGTGTGCTATGCGATGGGAAGGGGTGGGGTGCTAATTCATGCAAGAGTGGGTACGTGATGACGGTGGAAGGGGGAGGGGGGTACTCTATTTGGAAATAATGATTATGTATGAGAACTCGTGTCCGATATTCTCGCCGTCACACAAATGTCCGAACCATGGCTGGCCACGCTCCCGCCGCAGATGCGCGCCGTGCTGACGAAGCGCGGTCTTTCCGAGGCTGCGTCGCTGCTGTGCGCGAGCCACGGCGACCTGCACGTTGCCCTCAAAGTCGATGCGCACCTCGTTTCCGCCGCGCTTTCCGCCGCCGCCGCCTCCGTCTTTCCCGTCCCTTTGGTCCCTTCCCTCCGCTCGCCGCCGCCCGTCTCTGCGTTTCCTGTCCTCTCGAACGCGAGACTCGCCAATGCCGCAAGCAAGCTCACCGCCGGCTGCCCCCGCATAGACGCCCTCCTCAACGGCGGCATCCCCGCGAGAATGCTCACGGAACTCTACGGTCCCGCTGGCGCAGGGAAAACTCAATTTGCTTTACAGCTCTGCGTCACCTGTCAGTGGCCGAAGGATTGCGGGGGGCTTGAGGGCGGTGAGTTGACCCAGTCTCTTCTCCCGTTTCCCTTCGTCTTCAATTTCCACCACATCAATAGGGGCAGCTTACATTTTATCAGAAGCTACCTTCCCGTCGACCCGCTTCTTCCAACTAGCATCCGGCCTGCACCCACCCAATACCCAGTCTCCTCATCCTCCTTCCTACTATTCCGACAATGTGCATATCCTCCACGTACGTGACGCCGAAACCCAACTCCATGCAATCGAATACCATCTCCCCGTCCTCATCGCTCGTCACAAGCTCCGCCTCGTTGTCCTGGACAGTATCGCAGCCACACTCCGATATGGCTTCTCCCTCGACGAAGGCAGTATGGGCGCACACGAACGAAACGATGCCGTTCTACGCATGGCACGCGTCCTCAAACGGGTAGCAAGCGAATTTGATTGCGTCATCCTTTGCTTGAATCAGGTATGCACGTGTATTGTATCGCATCACCAAACCGAAACTCACGCTCCCCTCGGGCACCGCTCACAGGTAAGCGCGCGCGTGAGCAATGCAGCGTACGGTAATTTGTCCCAAATCATTCCTCTCGCCGGAAACGGTCTTGAACGTGCGTTCCGCGTTGACGGGGGCAGCGCTGCGAGTGCGACGGAGGGGGAGCCGGCGCTGGGTCTTGTGTGGTCGCATTGCGTCAACACACGACTCTGCATGAGTAAAGTTGAGTCTGGGTTTGCACGTGGCTTGGAACCGGGGAAGCCGGTGCGGCGACGGCTGCGCGTGGTGTTTTCGGCGACGGGTCCCGCCAGTGAAGAAGGGGATGGCTTGCTTTGCCAGATATCATCCAAGAAGGGCATTGAGTTTGTAGACAGCGAGTAAAGGAGGAAAGAAGAACGTAACACAAGGACGTGTTCAAAAAATTAGCCCCGACAATTCTGTTGAAGAATTCCTCATGAGTGACGAGGAAGTGTACCATCCGCCGGAGCGGCTCAGTCTACACCAAGGAGCGGCAAAGAGGGCCAGCATCGACGTCGGGCCTGCCTTTAGGCTTCCTTTCCGACAGAGCGAGAGAACCTCACTGATCGAAACAGATATGGACGCGTCTACTGCAAGTGCAGCGTCTTTAGCAGCCTCAGACTCGCCCAAAATGTCACCGAATGGCCAACGCAAGCCGTCAGCTTTGAAAACGGGAGGCAGTCGGCGGGCGTCTTCGTTCCATGAGCAACGGTAACACCTCCCATTAAATAGGTCCTTCAAAATGACGAAGGGGCCCAACAGACGACGTCTCTCTTTCATGGTGACAAAAGACGGTGAAGATGGTGAAGACGAGCAGGCTGACTTGGAAAGAAGGGACAGCCCGACAAGGGCGGTTGTAACGGCCCGAGCGATCCGTAACCCCTCACTAAACAACGCGCCAGTTTCCAGCGAAAGGGAAAAAAAAGTGGTGAAAGAAAAACCAAAACTGATTTCGCCGGGAGATGAAGGAGAGGAGAGCGAAGGGGACGATGATGCGAATTCCGATGACTCTGACAAAGAGCCCAAATTGTCGGTTTCTGACAAGCCTCGACCTGATAATGCCAATGGAGCAAATGCCTCAACATCAAATAGCACATTTGGGAAGCAGAGTCGGCAATCGATGCAAAGTGACATAACTGAAGAAGGGATCATTTATGATTTCTTGCGCAAGACACAACAGTGGAAAGAAAACTTCCTCAGCACCTATTTGTACGAATTTTGTCTTTGGGCTTATGAGTCCACACGCGTATCCATCTACGTATATACTTTGATGCATATTGCAATTTTGGCAGCATTGGCTTGTATTTTGAAATACGGAATAGGGGTGCAAGTTTCAGGCATTTTCTACTACAATTTAATTCATGCAGGTTGGTCCATTTGATTGACTTAGCATTTTTAGGACTTATAACACGCACACTCAGTGTCTGGGTTTCTGGGAAAAGTTAGCTTTGCTTTTGGTCTTCGCGCAACCCAACTCATCAGCAAAGAATTCACTGCCCGAAACATGGTCAAGCGAGGCAAAGGAGTCAGTCTCACTTCCATAGCAAATCCAATCCCGCTCGTGAAATTACATGCAGATGAGGGGAAAACACTGCGCTACCTTTTCATTTTTATGCTTGTACTGATTGAAGCCAACGTCTGGTTCCTGGGAATCAAGATGGAATGGACACCCACTCCGTCTAATCTTGGAACATTTCCATGCGTTCCCGTCTCTTACCCGACCAAGCCGGCCATTATGCCTGGATTAGGAAACTTTATGCAAGGCGATTCTGACTTGAGTATGATCTACAGCTATGGACTGCCGCTGGGTGATGGCGTGGTAGGCGGTTTCGCCGCCTGGCCGCTGAGCACCCCGCTCAAGTCTTTTTCCATCACGCACTCAGGAGTCGCATTTGGAGTCAATGCTGTGTGCGGAAAGCTGGAAGTTGCCCGCCCGGGATCTGCTAATGGGTATACCCAATTCAAGATTGACACCATGGACGTGTGGAGCACTATGTTTGCGGCAACGCTGGAGGTACAGCTACCGGCAGGTAGTCACAATTGGGAAGACTTTGCGGACAGCGACATCACGCAAGAATGCGTCGTGCGGTACATCATGGGCGACGCTGATATTGAATTTGGCTTCTTGACGGACCAGTGGGGCGGCGTCATTAGCCAGAACCTCCAGTCAATGGACATCAATGGAACCACAATTCAAAAAGACGCCAGCAGCAGATACTACTTCGGAGCCGTGCAGGACCTATTAGGAGTCAACTATGAATATGAAAACATTACACGCTGGATCATTGAAGGCACGCAACAAGTGTTTAACGGTACCAGCTACGGAACTTCTCAGGGAGCCACATTTGCCAACCTGTTTCAATGGGCGACTGAACCTGACGGATTGTACCATACGGAATACACCTGGCGAGGCATGGCAGCCGCCATGGCGATCCTTGCTCATTACATACTGCTCCAGTATAATGACAAAGGAAAAACGACTTGCGCTTATGTTGGAATGAAGGGTGCTGGCGTCATTGAGGCTCCAGGGTATGTTGTGGCATTGACCGCCGGGAGTGTCATCCTTTGTCTGCTTGCTGAGCTATCACAGCTGTTTTGGTGGTTCCTTCTCTCTGGAGGTGGAGAAGCCAACGACCGTGCAGCCAAGTGTTTAGAATCTCCAATGCAAATGTTTTATGACATGAGAAAAGGCGGGACAGAGCTTCTGGGGGAGCTCGAGGTAGATGATCAGACACCTCGTGCAATCAAAACTCACTACACAGATGTGGTTGTTCGTTTCGGAGAATCCCGTCAAACGAGAGCGAATCCGATAGGAATGCTCGTTTTAGGGCAACCGGGTGAGGTGATGGCGGTGAATGATAAGCGTGAATATTATTAACTGAATTGAAATGGCTCACATGTTTCATATAAGAAAAGTAAAAAAGATTGAAAGGGGATACTTTGTTCGCCAGATTTACAAAGGCGACACTCGCGACATCACTCGGGGATTGTCAAGACTTCAACCAGCAAACTTCCATCCATTTTGCAATGAGACTCACGGCCTTGCCGGTTTGATGCTACTCGACACGTCGAACAGTGGACCAAATAGGGTCACGCCATACGCCTGCAGCGGCGATTCAACAAGGGAATGATACTGCAAATAGGCTGACTTTCAAACTAGCTGCACGCACCCTTCAACATCGCCATCTTTCATTTTATATATTTTTGAACCCTTTGCGTCCACACGTTCTTGAGGACTATTTTCGACCCAATCATAGGAGAATTTACACGGCGAGTCGTGAACAGTTTTTCCTCCGTGAACAGCATGCATGGCTGCCCTCGATTGAAAAGAGCATATAACGCAATAAAGGAGAGCATTCCAAAGCATTTCATTCGAGACAATAATGCACTAGTGCCAACGTACTAACTCGAAAGGTGACTCCGATGTCAGGCCTTGGTTAAAGCGGAGCCACAAGGAGAGCAACCCGAAGGAGATAGGCGACGCCCCAATCATACATATGGAATAAATTCCGGTGTCAGCCGGCAAATTTTGGGCTCTTGATAACAGGAGAGTGGCAGTGACAAGTACCGATGATGGTCAAAAAAAGAGACTCCGATTGCGCACATTTGATTCAGGACTCCGAAAAGTGCGGATGCAATCTGGCTGTCTACCACTGGAGTCCCAACCAAACAAACTAGATATGAGGAGGTTGAGGAACGGTAAACCTTTCTTACTCTTGTCCACTAAGAATTTCAATTGCCAGGTTTGAAGGGCTACTTTAAAATACAGGCATATATAGTATTTATTCATTTCTGACGCGCTTTCCGGTCCTCATCCAGTTTGGTCGCGTTTTCTTCCACGAAGTCGAACTGAAATAATTGTAAATGCCAAGGAACATACTGAGCAATTTAGATTTTCGAGTTCTTACCATCTTCCAGCTTTTTGAGAATGCCCTTGCTATCCTTCACGTTTTTGAAGTATGATTTCAATATAGTGTCAAGCTAAACGAAAATTCAATCAGATGTGATTGTCTTTAAACAAACGCACTCACCAAGATGCCACTTTGGGGATGTGTACTCGCCAGTGCGCGTTCAAGGACGTATAAGTCCACCGCCTTGTCCTCGGCCAAGCCCGACACAAAACTCAGTCCAAAGTCGATGAATACAACAGTTTGCGAGCCTTCTCGTAACATCATATTACTCGTTGTCAAGTCTCCGTGAATGACATCCACGTTGTGGAGTTTAGCGAGTGACACCCCGATCCGCTCAGAGATCACTGCAAGGGGTCGACACAGTTATACCCACGCGTTCAGAAACAGAAAGATGTAGCGCGGACCACTTCTCTTTTCTGCATCCGAGAGTTCTCGCCTAAAGAATGCCTTGACGGTCTCGCCCGCTATGTACTCCATGTAAATCAAGTTTCTCTCAGGGTCAATGAGGTAGATTGCGGGCGCATCGATACCGCTGCGCAGAGCCTTGAGAAGGCATCTTGGTTTGGAGGAGACTGAGTTGAGAGTTAGAAGTTGTGAAAGGACCTCACCGCGCCTCGAGAACCGTGCGCTTCTTGTTGATGCGCTCGTCTGCCAAGGTAGATAAGAATACAGAAGAAGCAGAAGAAGCGGTGACAAGGCTGAATACCGAGGATCGGGTGTCGGTACGTCTTCGCGAACCGCTCCTTCACAATGCACTCGCGCGAGCCGAATGATGCTGTATAAATCCGCTGAACGCAGTAGAAAACTGAGTGAGGCTGCCGCCTTCGCTGTCTCGTGTCACCGCGATCAGGACACTCAACTGCTTCAGCGCCCTGGCTCACCAACATGGTTGCCATCAAAACCACTGAAAGATTCTAGTCACAATAGAAAAAAACAAACAATGGGAAATGTTAGGAAAGATACACTTCTTCCACTGCATTCATAGGGAGCGCTCACAGCTAAACGCAGAGGGAAAGTGGAATGAGAGAGCGTGGCCGACTTCCTTTTCTCGCCCCATCTTATGAAGTCGACTTACAAAGGTGTCGAGAATTTCAGGGTGGTCTGTGAGAAAAGATTCCACGGCATCGTGTCCAATGTGGACTCCGGCATCTTGCAAGAGGAGCTCCATAATCCGCAACTCATTGTCCCACGCAGCCATCGAAAAGATTTCCCAGAATTGAGGCATTGAAGTTGTAGAGACTGCAGACAAATTTCCCGCTCTCAATAGAATTCTTACCAGCTGCTCATCGCGCCTTGAAACTGCTAATTCAAGGGTTGCTGGAGACAGTGGCTCAGCGCAATACGTCACCAGAGTTTCAATAGTTGCAATCGGAAGATTTTTGAGAACTGCCATGTGAACGCAGATTGCTGGAAGAGAGAGCCTCAGTGTACCGGCCTGTGAAAAGAGGAGTTTAGGTGCTGCGCCAGCAATCTCGTAGTCCCTAGAAGCCATCATCACATCAACAAGCTTCGAGTTTCCCGATTTGATTGCGTCTTGAACGAGTTTTGCGTCGACCAATGCACCGTGTTTTAATAAACGCTCGGCGACCTCCCAGTTACCTCCCAAAGTTGCAGACCTCAACAAAGAAAGCCCCTCCGATTCAAAATTTGACTCCTCGAGATGAGAAACCTCGCCAAGCCGACTCGTCAAAAACTCCACATTCTCTGCAAACCCAAACCTGCAAGCCTGGCGCAGGGCTTTAAGAAGAAGCTCAGCATCCATGCATTCAGTCGCGAGAGCGCGAAGAATCCGTGAATCCTTGTCCCGGGCAGCCACCAGCACGCAGCCTTCGAAGTGAGAACAGGCCCCCGTTGACAGCAGAATTCGGCTTAACTCGGGAGTCCAAAGCGGGATATCATCGAACACAGACTGCGGTTTATTTCGTCTAAACTGGAAGCTTGCGAGAAAGAGTGGGCATCGATTTAAGTATCCGCAGTCGCATGTTGGGCAGCCCCACGATATCAGGATGCGGAGGATACAGGCGGCGTCTGGGAGGTGCCAAAACTCTTTGATAGAGTCGTGAGAGATGGCCCTGCATTTGCCATATCTGTGCCAGAGGACTGAGGCTTTGACGGAAGGGACCCATGTCGATGCTCGGGTGGCGCCACTCAGAGAGGACAGCATCGACAGACCTGCCAGGGATTCCGAAGACGCAACAAGGATCTGCGTCCAGATTTCCAACGGGAGGCGAGGCTGGGGCGGCGAGGGAAGTGGGGATGGGGGATACATTGTTTTCGGAACCGATTCCATTGAGAAATGATTGGTCTGTGCAGGCGATTCAATGTCCTTCCAAAATGCAGCAGCTTCCAAAATGGTTTCCTCTCTCTATTTCTACGATTTAAATGGACGCTTGATCTTGCGCCCAATAGAACTGAAGACTCCTGTCCCGTTTCGCGGCATTCTGAGAGGATCATGTCGTCTGCATTTTTTCACTGAAGTCATGTATCACATGAAGGAGGAAGATGGAAAGGTGGTTTTTCAGAAATGAGGGACCAACTACAACGTCCGCTTCCACCGAGGAGCGCATTCTGGGTAAAGCAAGATTTGCTGTTGATGTTCCCATAAACACACTCTAATACATCTGACAAAGTCTAGGAAGTGGTTTGTTTGCAGGATCACATTGCAAGGCTTCGGCGAGCAGCAATCTTTGTCTGGCAGCCTTAGCAATGTCGCTCCTTTGCTATTTTGTCATATTCAACCATGTCCCTTATTATGACACTTGTCTTGCTAGCACTGCTGCTCATCAGTGCGTGCATTTTGAAATAGTCCTTGTGCAATCAATCTGTGCAAAATCTGTCACTTGGGATGGAAAGCACTTTATGATTGGTGATGATGATTGCTTGATTTGTTAAAAAAGGCTTTTTGGATTATCTCCTAACTCCAAAAGCTGTACGCTGCAAAGCAAATCCTGCATCAATCACCATCCAGATGAACATCATGGTGTTTATTGAGGAGAAGGGGCCTTTTCCATGGCAGAATCGGCGACATGTGCAGACAGCCGTTCAAATTTGGGAGTCAACCTCCGTATGTCAGCAATTTCCGTGCTACTCAATTTCTTCACTCGCTCAGCATCTACCTCTAAGAACACGAAAACGCGGATAAGTCAAAACGTATCAAACCACCTTCGCTTTCGAATTATTAATGCTCAAAACATTCTGGAAACTTTCCTGACATTCGCAAAATCGAAGTCTGGGATGACAGGCAAAAGCACCTGTATATCTTTGGAAAAGAGTGTCAGATGATGAGGATATTCTCTGTAACCGCACAGTATGTGGTGTAGGTATGTCCCGTTCTATCATATTCTTTTTATTTCAATGCGATATTTAGGACCTGCTCCTTCCCAAATTGATTCCTGCGGACTCGGAACTTGATTTTGTTATGGCCTTTATCGGGAAATGACCCGTATCGTGGCAGCAGTAGAACGCGAGCTTACCGCAATGATGGCCCAAACTTTCGCTCGACGAGACAGTCCGTTTGTTGCGCGCTAGAAAACACCACTTTCAATTTTCCCACTCCTCCGATTCCTCTTGAATCTTATGTCCCCGGTATCACTTCCACTGCGACATCACCACCTCCTTTCGCCTGGCTGCAGTCCACTCCTGCGTTATCCACACAAAATACTCTTATATCTCAGCGGAGGTAAACAAAAGGGCAAATATCGCAAAAGTAGATTAGGTCATTCTAGACTATTCTTGATGTAGCCGATGCGCCACTCTGGAATCTTCTTCGGTGAAGAAAGTCGCACCACTCTGCTAGCAGCCGTGACGATGCACAGTTACACGAGTCTCAGCGAAACTCAGCACTATGGCGATACCCCATTGCACACTTCATGTTTATGTTGGATGCAAAGCTCGCGAAAGTACCAACATCACGACCTTGAACCCGATGCCCCACACTACCCTTGGATGCAGTAATCACCAAAAAGCGGGTTTATGAAAAACAAGAAGGGAGCAAAGGAGTGAAGAAGCCAGCTGTCTGGGCTGTCTTGTCAAGAAATATCACCTTCTGTAGAAGGGTTGTGAGATGGGAGAGACTGTAAAAAGGATGGAAGAGTGGATCGAAAATACTCATAGGGCATTGCGAGTTGCAATGCACCGGATATGGAGTTCTTTGTTAGTCAAATGTTCCATCCACACAGTCCAAAATTAAATAGAATAATGCGCGAAGACCGTGAAACAGCGATGCAACCATTCTTGTTTCGTAAATGTGCCTAATGCGAAAATTGAGGCAACATGAAACCGATTTAAAATGGAGGCGGACCACTGATGCATCATGGAAAATTTGTCGAACACAAACACTTGCTCTCCGCAATTGCGAATGAGCGTTTACTCGACCCCGTTCATGAATCACGATCAATTCCAGGACAACCTTGACTCTCTCCTTCTCCAAACCACCTTCGACCAGAATACCTTGGTCAGGTCTACGTCTGCACCCCTGTTAACTCCCCCCCAAGATTTCAGACTGCCCCTCCTGTCGTGCAACCCCGTACAAGGCATGGCATTTCAACAGCAGCAACACGAGCACAACCTGATGATGATCCCTTGCATTAATTTTCATGAGCAGCAAATTCAAAGTGCGCCCCCAGCTGCGATGTCCCACTTCAGTTTCAGTGACGCCGACATTTTCAACGCCCAACTTGCAAACCGCTTTAACAATCGAATTGTTCCTAGTACTCCCTTCCCAATATCAAAGTCAGCGACGACGACGCCTGCTTCGCAATATGTGGACCACTTCCAATTTTCCCCTGTTGCCGACGATTTTCTTCCTTCTCCACCATTGGCACACAACGACAGTGCCTCAGCCTCTCCAGCCACAAACGGTCAATCTGCCTTTGATGCTCTCAAGACAACTAAGAAGAATCGCTTCCGTGCTACTCACGACGAACTTGCCTTCCTGTTGGCCGCGTTTGAGGCCAACCCCTTTCCAAGTGCGCATGAGAGAATACAGCTCGCCGCAAAACTCTGCCTAGAACCTCGCCAGATTCTCTTCTGGTACCAGAATAGGCGTGCTACTCTCAAAAAGAATGGAATTGTAGCGATGAAACCGACTCATAGAGGTATCGCAATCAGCGCATTCAAAAGTAAGGTCAACATGCAACTTTCTCCATTGAGCAACGAAAATCCGTTCTTTTTCATTGCTGAAAAGGGGGGTCCTGTTGTCAAGTGAGGAGTGAAAGTTCAGCTTGTTGAACAAGTTGCTCATGATTTAACTGTATTTGATAGTGCATTTGTGAGTGCACGAGTGCCTCTCCTAGATCAATTAGAGTGTTCAGTAAACATTATTGTTGAGTTATTTGATTATAGACAAGCCCACCTTCCGTAGGCAAGCAATCTTTAGCGATCTGGTGTGTGACATTCGCATCATCCCTCCAATTAGTTGTACACTTTAATTTCGTCCAGCAAAAAACACATAGGGAAGGAATGAAACGATTCAGTCAACGCAACCGGAGAAAAAGCTAATCCCAAATAGAAACAAAACTAAAAACAGAAATAACACTTTAGTTCTTTCCCGCCAACACGGCCAAAGGCACATCGTCATCGTCCCCATTCCCAATGAGAGTCTGAGACTTTTTCCGCGCCAAGTTCCTTCCCATTGCTCGGTACAGTCCCATCGCCATATTAAGAGCGCCACCCGACTTTGCACTAGCTCCTTTTGCGGACTTCTTGTTTCCGCCAAAGAGGCCAAAGCCGCTGCTCCCTTCTGCTGCAGGCGCCGCGTGCTCAATCTCAGACTCAGACTCGCTGGCGAATGACCCGTTCGAATCCAAGCTGGACACACTCGAAATCGAGGATGTACTCCGCCGTTTCTGCTGCTTATTTGGATTCTCAAGTACAATCAGGGGCCCATTCACAGGTTGCTGTAGTCCGCTCTGATGAATAAAGACAGCGCCACCGGAGTCTGA
This sequence comes from Chytriomyces sp. MP71, assembly GCA_025201725.1. Classification (NCBI taxonomy): domain Eukaryota; kingdom Fungi; phylum Chytridiomycota; class Chytridiomycetes; order Chytridiales; family Chytriomycetaceae; genus Chytriomyces; species Chytriomyces sp. MP71. The sequence continues at coordinate 24,369 of MU614624.1, forward strand.
ATCGGAAGCATCCGCTTCTTCTTTCGTTGCAGTACGCTTCTTTTTCTTTCCCCCCTTCTTTTTTTTCTTGTTCCGGTTCTTGCGTGGGCCTTGCCGATGAATCGTCACGTCGGCATGAACTGACAGGATATAAAGCATGAGGTTGGAGATCATGACTTGATGAATTAGCGGACGCCGTGCTTGCGCAAGCTTGGCGTGGGACAGTTGATCTACAAGAAGCTCACATCAGTTTTCACCAAGACCTCGAAAAAACTGTGAAACACTTACAAATAGATTTCTCAATGTGGAGTGGATATCTTGGAAAGCCGTTGAAGTGAGGGTCGTTTTGGTCGGGGTCTACATGCTGTTGTTAGGAAACCAACCATTATTCATTTACAACCATATCACACTCACATGCAAACTCATCATCACTCAAACTGGACCGGTGTCCCAAACTCTGCTCTGTCGGTGGCTCCAGAAACTTCCCATCCGCGGTGATAACGTCGTCCACTAATGTTGGATGCGGTGCAACTTTTCCCTTAGAACTACTCCGCTCCGGAATCTTGCCTGATATCCAGTTCCATTTTTCTCGCATTGAGGCATCATCACCACCCTCCGTGTCTGCAGGCATCTCAACAACGGGCAAGGTCGGTTCTGCGAGAACGGTACCATTGTTAATTTGCAATTTCTCAGGTGGTACAGTATAATCGTAGAAGTTGGCGAACGGTTGCGCACTATCACCACCCTTTGGTATTCCGTCCTTCTCAGCCGCCTCCTCCGCCTTTCCAATCATCGCAATAGGCAGTGCTTCGGCAATAGGGGGGGTTGTTTCTGGAGAAGTAGGCATTTTTTCTCCAGAGGCGACGTCCGTTACTCCGTCTGCTGTGATCACAACGTGACTTTGCTTGAAACTGCGTGTACGCGACAGACTTCCCCCCAAATTTCCCAGCATTTCTGGATTTAGCACAACAAAACTGTCATCAGATTCCTCTGCCGCAGCTGCAACTGGCAAAGTCGGCATATCTGAGGCCGCACTCTCCGCAGCTACAACTTTACCCAATAGACTCTTCTTTCGACTCAGGCTCGCGTGTCCTACCGCAATAGCAGCCTCTTCCACGACAGTTGCATCGGAAGCAGCCATCTGGGCGACATCCGCAAATAGCTTCACTGGATGAAGATCTGGCGCACCCACGTCCCGATCAACCGCCCAGAACAAGTGGCTCACGTCCCGATGCTGCATCATGACATCCTCCACAAGCACATTCCCGCTTCCGCTGTTACTCCGCTTATGTCTTCCCAAACTGCGATCTAGACTTTTCGTGCTGAAGGCCGTGGCAGGGATAGATCCCAGTGCATAGTCATCATCATGGCTTTTGGTGCGAGTCTTCGTGCTCGGGCCTTTGTCGCTCAGTTTGCGAGGCAAGGTAGTGCTGCTGACGGCTTTGCGTGTGGCTTTCCAGGGAACTTCTTTCGTGGGGCCTTTTGAAATTGTGACGTCAATGCTAGGATGTTCGCCGGGCGGGTCTTCGGTGCGGGTGTCTTCTGCTAGAGCTTCCTCTGTATGAACCGACCGAGGCGCGTTGTTTTCCGCATCTGGTTCGTCCACCAACTTTGAATCGAGAAGGACAACTGTGGTGGTCGACGAGCAGCGAGACTCTTCGTATTCGTTCAGAGGCGGGGTTGGCGAGTCTTGCACTTGCACTTCAATTTGGTCGTCCGAATCATCAAATGAGAAACGTGGATCAAGTTTGTGCAATGACGACGTGAATACAGGGGCTGCTTCATCCTTAGATGTCGGGGTGATCGCTGGCATAACCGAAGATTCATGGGTTAGGGCTGCTGATGCCCTGAGAATGACTGGAGGTTGCTGAAGCATACTGGGTGGAGGTAAGAGACCAGGTGGAGGAGGGCCCGGATATTGTAGTTGGCCGTTGACATTTATTACGCCAGGTGGTGGCTGCGAAAAATCAGGCTGTTCAATTTTTGGTTAATTTCTGGCATGTCATAGAAGCCAGCCAACTTGGAATTGATCCAATCAACCGGCTACAAGAAATATTTGAATCAGGTGAAAAAATTGATCCAATCTACCTGATGAAATCCACTCGGCAAGGCAGGAAACATGTTCATTGGTGGCATTCCAGGTATTGTGCCTGGTGGTGGTGGCTAAAAACGAAGTTTAATTACAGAGCCGGCTTTCAATCAAACTTACCATTTGGCCATATGGATATGATCCAGGTGGAGGAGGTCCTGGAAACCGCATCTGGGGCTGCAGAGGTTGCGGAGGAGGTGGGGGGGGCTGATCCTGCAACGAGATAACGCCAAGAATGAACATTGTGCTACAAGCCAATTGCTGCCAAAAAAAACCACTTACGGAGCTATATAGTCCTTTTCCGTATTGATATTGAGGCTGATACCGTCCTGGTCCTTTCGTGTCCACAGAGTCACGCGAGCCACGCCGTGAGTCTGCGTCAGAAAAGTTCGACGCTGACGCTGAAGCACGCTTTGGCTGCAAAGACTCCTGTGATTCCACGATTAGTTTCGAATCCAGTTTAGTCTTGCGCATTGCGGACGAGAAAGGACGGTTCACGTGATTGAACAATTTAACAGATCCATCGTTCAGATGTCCTGGCACCTACTCCAATCGGTCATTGGAGTGGTAGATATCCTCCATTTCTCACGTGCTTCCGCAACTTCTGAGCTCCAAGGGCCATGTCGAACGAAAATCGAATGAACTCACCCTCTGACTTTCGCTTCTTAATCCGATCCCCTTCATGAATCCCCGCTTCACACCAGTAATAAAACCACTGAAGCTCTTACTCGACGACGTGCTCGCTATGCTCGCGTTGTCATCATCGTCGCGCGCACGCGCGGAGGCCGCCATGCTCTGCACAGAGGGGCTGCGCCTGCTTGCCAACTTTGAAGCAACAGTCTGTGACGGGGGAGGCCTCAGATGCTGATGAGGTTGTGGTTGTGGCTGGCGCGATGAATTGGACGAAGCCGCGGATGAGGAGGGAGAGAGAACCCTTTGGGTAGGCGATGGTGCTTGCGTCATTGGAGCCGAAGGAGCAACAGGCCGCGCGTATTGCTGTTGAGACTGTAGATGTGGTGGCAGAGAGTACTGCGGGTAGCCAACCGGCACAGGCACATGCACCTGTGCGTTGAAGACCATGCTTGGAGGCGGTTGGTGATGCTGTTGTTGGGCCATCATTTGAGCATAGTGTATCTGCTGCATGGCATACAGCTGCTGCTGTTGCTGCTGCTGCTGCTGGAGCGAATACCCATGCTGCACGCCGGGCATCGGTTGCCCTCCAATTCCGGTTGATCCATTTACTGCCGACCCTGCTGATCCTGGAGCTGGGGGAGGATACCCGTTGCTTCCATACGGCACAGTGTGGCTGTGCTGCCCGTAGTTTACGTGCTGTCCGTAAGGAATGTACCCGGTCGACGCCGCCGTCATTGGCTGCTGGTGAGGCTGCCGCCGCGGATCGCCGCCATTCGCATACGTACTCATAATGACTGGCGAGCTAGGTCAGCTATGTTTCAGAGAGCGATTCGATGAAACGTGTGCAATCACAAATCTGGTTGATCGCAAAGGCGCCGCGTGACTCTTTCCAACACGCAACGCCCAATTCTATCTCAACAAATGGGAGCACGGAGACAACAACACACTGTCGCATTTGTGTGCACTCAGAGCACTTTCTCGAGACCGGATAAAAAACACTTCATAGCAATTTACAGGCCTGCTTTACTTGGCCCTCTCCTTGTACTTGAAATCAGCAATTGTGACCACAACTCTTTCTCCTTGATGCACAAACTCGGGTACGGTCACAATCACTCCGTTTTCGAGAGTGGCGGGCTTGAATCGAGTTCCTGAAGAGAAAGATAAACCGTCATACCAACAGAATACCTTGCACAAAAAAATTAAACCTTTGCCTTCATTCGACACCGAACTAGGTGCTGGGGCTGCTTGCGCAACTTTGTAAACACCAGTCAAAGGTAGCTTGACAGCCAGCACTTCCAGTGATCCACTGTCCTCCTCGAGGCACTGCAAAATAATATCCATTTCCTCAGTGATCATAGTCGCAGTCTTTTCGCCACCTGCTGGGACTGTTAGATTCGTCTGTGTTGGAGTGCAAGGGACGAACCGTTGAGAATCCCCATTTCGCATTGAACCTCTTCCATGCTCTCCAAATCCAAGAAGTACAAGATTCCATCTGCTTGATACAGGAAACGCGCGCCTCTGTTTGCCAGATCTACTCCTGTACAGCCACCGGGAACCGGAAGTGGAATAGTGAGCTTCTCACCTAGCACATACTGAACGACTTGCCTTCCAAGACAGCGTCCTGATTCACCCGCTCCACCACTTTCCCGCCGCCTACAGCTCCAGAAGTGCCAAAGGGCACCAGCTCCACTTTGTAGTGCGAGCCCTGCCTTCCCTGCGTGTGCAGACTGAAGTCGCTCACGGTCCACAGTCGCCCTTTGCTCCGCAGAATCACGTTGCGTTTCAGGTCTTTTGGAGAGAGCTTGTACGCGCGAGTTGGTGCGTGCAAGAGAAGGTTGCGACATGGCGTTGCTGAACGCAAGAATGGGCGAACGAACATTTCATGCGTTTTTTCATCTTTTCGCGTCAGGCTTCTAGTTCCCTTCTGAGAGCTGAGAGAAGCGGAGTCTCAAGAGATGAGAAGATGAAGACAGGCGAATGCTGACGAGAGTTACTGAGACTATCGTCGAGAGACGCTGCTGCCCCGTCCACTCGCAGCCTCCTCCTCCTCTCCTAGATGTTGCATTCTCTGGCGCTGACTCATTCTCCCTTCCGAGCCTCAGCTCAATAAAAAAATGAAACAAAAAGGAGGACATCGTGCCCCCGCTTTCCTTTTGGGCACAACATCGAAACTACAAATTTTTTGCACCCAAACATTGGCATCTCCAACGCATTTCCCGTTGAACGAGACACCCGCCTTGATCAACCATGTCGTCAAGCAAGATGAACGCTCTCCTTGATGACCTCGATGCCACACTGAACGACTTCAATGTGGAAAACCGGTCCCGTGAGGCTCTTCCTCTCGTGGCAGTCTCAGGGCTGAAACCTAAATCACCACAACAACTTCAGGGCGTCCCACACATTACGGTCCTCCTCCAGTGCGATCTATTCCTGTGCCTAGCCGGAATTCGAGTGCGTCGGCATCTCAAGAGGGCGGAGGGCGCTTGATCCAAGGTAACCCTTATGCGGGCCTGTATTCGCAGCAGAGATCATCGGAAGACTTAGAGGTACAGTCTTATTACTGGAGACCTAGCGCCGCCTGACGCCACATGATATCGAATCAAAGGTTGCGAGACTCAGAGAGCAGCTGGAGTTCGCCAAAATGGTGTGTCCACTTGATTAAAAAGTTCATAGTAGTGGACTCATCTTTCTTCCCTGAAGGAGCTTGAACGAAGAGAGTATCATAACCATTTGATCCTCCAGCAACACCACCAGTTCGCAAGGAACCACATGCCCCAGCCACATGTGGAATCGGCCTATTACAACCGCAGTCCAGTTCAGCCTTCAGTCTCCGGTCGCAGCACTATCAGCTCTTCGCCTTCCCTCGCCAGTGTCGCTCAAACCGACACAAACTCTTGGATTGGAAGCACAGCATCCAATGCCCGCAACGCACGTCCTGTGACCAAGAGCCCGACTGGATGGTCTGGGCGCGCATCGCAGCGGTTTACGAACCCAATCAGCGATGCAATCATCGACGACGCGTGCAATTTGGACCTGCACCCCCGTGTGCCCGTCGATGTTGTCATACGCGTGGTCGGCATGATCAAAGCTTTTTACGAAGCCCCAAAAAACAAAGGGGCTGGCGCGAGTCAAGCGATAATGGCAGTGATGTATGTGTCCAATCTCGAGGACCCAGCGTATGTTCGCCGTAGCATGGAAGTACTTGACATTCTATATAAGTACGGCGGTCCTATTTTCGCGCAGAATTTGAGCTTGAATCTGGATTTCTACCAGCATTTTTTAGAAACTCGGAAGCATCGCAATCAAGAGGAAAAGGAAAATATCAGCTTCTTGTGCAGTCTTTTTGCGGGGTGGTACCTTCTCGTTCCCAGCTTCGATGACTTGGCTCACGCTGGGAATATGGCTGACCCAACTCTCCGTGTCAAGCAATTTTTTGAGGGACTCGTGCGTGCAAACTATCCCTTTCCAATAGGTAGCTTGAATCACATTCCAGCAGAAAAAATGGCGAGCATCACTGCGTGGTCACTGTTGCGTGGGGGTGCTTTCAGCTTTGCAACTTACAGACACTAAGCACTTTTTTTAATTGTGTGGAATGGTTCGTTTGTGAAATAAATTTAGATAGTTTATTAATGGGATAATTGAGGCTCGTGTACCAAAGATACCCCGGCGAGTAAATTCAGCGACTGCGTCCTGCTAAATGTGGTTCGGTAATCATGCTGCAGAGAGAAAGAATTCCCAGTACAAGTTTTCATTGTCTCAAAAAAATATAATTATACATCAAAAATCCGGCTGTAATTCGCAAGCACAGTCTCGACAACGCGACTCTGTAAGCGCAGCTCGGTGGTATCAAAGTTTGCGGCATCCCCTGGACTATCCAATAGAGTCGGACCCCAGACAATCGCAAGGTTCTGAATTCCCATTCTGTTTTCAGCCTCCAGATGTTGGACACTGAAGCTTAATTTTAGTAGTGAATCAATAAAACATGATCAGAAACTCACTTGTACAAATGGCCCATCAACGCACTCAAAGTTGAATAATGTGCATCGCTTAGTTGGTTAACGAGCTCATGGATTGCGATAAGTCTCATACGGTCATCTTCATGGCGTGCTGCATCGATGAAGGCATAATACTTTGACTTGGGGAAGAGCGAGTCAGGAAGCTCGCGGAAGTAAAGTTTCAATGCTGAAGCGACAACGCTAATTTCTTCACAATCCTCCAAGTTGACCTTTTCTGAATCTGCTTAGCCACATTAGACCCTGCGATGATTGCGAAAGACGAGTACCTGTCAATTACCACGGTCAAACATGTTTCTCAGCTGTTGGATGTTGTGATGGGCAGCAGAAACACGATAAACACCCTGTGTGCGCAATCCATGTCTTTCCACCGCTTGAATATATTTTTCGACGACAGATGGAACCTGCGCACCCTCACGTTCCGTTACAATTGCCAAGTCAACACCAAATACTGGCTTCGGAAGCGCCAAATTAAACGCCTCCGGGGACATTGAATACGGACTGTATTGATACTCTGTCTTTTGAAGTTGCTGGTTTGTGGTTTGGAAGTAGCTGACCATATATTGTTCAAAGTCTGCACTGTTGTTGACCCGTTCAACCGTTTTGACAATGCCACGTTCTGTGTGGAGTCCCAATTAGCTTCATCCAAAGTAAATTATATTATTACCAATATTTTCAGCGTCGATGGGGCTTAGCGTGGTGGCTTCATGAATCAAAGCTTCCTCCAACTCGCGAGCATGCTTGATCAGTTGAGTTTGAAGGCCGTGATCACAAGCCTCGTTGGTTTCCAACAGCATCTTTGGCGATCATAGCATTAGAGTCTCGTTGGCTATAGAGGAAAGACTTACTCGAATAAAGCGTGGAAGGTGCACTTGAAAATACTGCGTACGCATGGTATTTGTGGTTGCGAGTTGTTGTTTGTAGTTCTCGTTGGAAATGGCGGCACGAGCCCTAGCATCGTCTTCAAGCTTTTGTACTTTGATGGGATTTGTGCTCGATGTGGCTGCTTTCCAAAGTTGGAGGTTGGAAATACTCTTGGCCAAACCGGCCTTGGAGCTACTTGGCATCATCATGGTTGTAGCCCCCTCCATCACTTGCTCTCGGTTTAATATTGCTCTTTCCCAGTCCTCAGAACAGGCTTCATATTTGCTCTTTGCCTACAAACGGTGTCTGTAAATGAATTATAATTGGCCTCACATTTAATTCTTACTTTCTCCAGTGCGTTTTCAGATTCATGTACAGCTCTCCAATGCTTGTATCCTGCTTCCTTAAGCTGCTTTCGGCTCCTTTCCGTGTTTTTATGAAGGGTAGAAACTTCCTCTGCAACAGCCACAATAGAAGATGCAAATTTGAGTCGGATTTCCCCAACTTGTTCATGCAGCGCGACTGTGTTTTTCCATGCATCTGAATATGATCTTTGCAAGAAGAAAGCCTTTGAATACATTGCAAGCGCTTGCGTGTGACTCACCCTCGTTTTCCGTCTTCGCTTTTGGAGTTCAAGATACTCTGCGATAATTTCATCATAGAGCGCCCGTACTCCTCTTCGATGGCAGCCCTTTTCTTCAAAAACGAGGCTACTTCCTGTGAGAGTGCGCAGAAGTGAGAGTGGTTGGTCCATAATCTTAAATTTTAAATTATCACCGCACCTTGCAGCTGGACATGTTTTGCTTGATGCGATCGAGCATCAAAGAAAATCCACTCTTTTTGGGGTATGTTACCCCACTTCGCACCATTAATCCAGCAAATAAACTCTCACTTCAAAATCGCAGAGAACCTTAACTATCTTCTCGTTTTCCTCCGCACTGAATCCCATTTTCCCCACGTCGAGCGCCACGTCCGCATACAGAACTTCTCCGCCAGTCGTTTCACCTCCAGAGTCCACAGCCTCAAGATCCTCGTCGGCAAAGTTTCCGCTGCGCATCACAACTGAAGCTCTACGAGAAAGCGACTGCAGCTGCTTGAGCGGTTGCCCCGAAATAACGGGGGGAGCTGCGTGTACATTTTCGCTCGCACTCGCGACGCTGCTTAACGCCTTGGCGGACTTGGAACGCTTGAGTCCCATCATGGAATTGGCGAGCATCATGCGCGGTGCAACGAGGATTGGTTTGTTTGGCCCCTTTTTTTTGTTATGACATTGTGCCAACAAGCTGACAATTCCCGCTGACACTCTGCATTCTTCTTCAATTTCTTTCCTTTTTCTCTTTGCCTACATTAATGTTAAGTAATTCAATTGGTTATAATTGGTTGCGACATTGGGTGCCAGATACGAAAACCAACATTTTTTGTAGTGGTATATGCGTTATTTGGCCTGAATGTCAAAGTAAGCATGAAAAGCACTATCCTCATAATGCAATGTGTTTTGTCAGACATAGTTTTACGAAGTTTGGCTTCTCGCAGGCTTCTCAAGCCCCTTCTACTTCCTGAAATGTCAAATATGCCCTGCACATTGCAGGGGGTCTGCACGTTCACATTGGAAACAAATTTATGAAATTAACTATCTCATGAAATATCTCATGTAACACATTATGAGGTTCTTCTGGTGCACAATGAAACCCAAGGTATTTCATTGAATGAGATAAATGGCAAAATTTGATCTGTGTTGTAGTGGACAATCAGTACGGTGCTCACTCAGATGGAATGGGACGTGTATTAAAACCTGTGACATGGTGGACCATGAATATGGTGCTCACTCAGATGGAATGAGCACTGATCCACCGCACCACACTCTTTTACTTTATACCTCTGCCATGGTGGACTACGACTACCATCCACTAGCACTTGTCACGACATGAGATGCGCCAGGCGTTGCACTAAGGCCATAAATTATAAATTTTAATTAATTTATAAATTCCCCACATGCAACACCTTAGTTCAGGCTTACGACCACATTTCACTGTTCAAATATGGCAAATATTTCATTGGAGCTGTTTTTCCTCTACCATTGTTACAAGACAAATACACAAAATTGGTTGGTGCCCGTTCATATCGCACAGGGTAAAAAATTGACCAAAAGTCAACCAATAACGACGATGTGGGCATCAGGGCAGTATTTCCAAGACGAAGGCTGTGGATAAATTTCTCATAAAGTAGCACCAAAAGAAAAGAAGCACCAAAACTGCCTCCATTATACCCAGACCACCAATAAGACAATAATATCACTGAAATTGAAGAGGACTGAAACCAAGAATAATTAGTAAGAGCAGCACACAAAGTAGAATTAAATTTTAAGAAATTAATTGAAAGAAACTGAGGAGTTAAAGTTTTTCCAAAAGACCAATTTGGAATTTTTAGACTGGCACTTAGAAACTAAAAGGAATCTACTGCCCTTTGGGTCCTACAAAACTTCAAGATGCTGAATGTACACTTCAGGTCAGATCCCCATTTTCTGAAAGTTGGCTAGTTGGCAACCCTCCACCAAATGAACTCCAGAATCAGCATGTACTGTTTTAATAGAAAAGGGAATCTCTCGTGGGCGAGACTACTTATGATTTGGCAAGATTCAATTACAATACCTCCTCCACCAAAGAATCAATGAGTCCACAGCGATCCAGCCATCCATGGTGACATTCAGTGCATTGTTAGTAACATTTGCTTGAAGAATCCGTGGAAAAAAGGGGAGATGTGGGAGTTGCCGCCTTCCGTCCTCGCCCTTATTTTGGAGCATGCAGTGTCGCCGCCTTATCCGCTACTCGCGCACGAAAAGGGACATTGTGATGCATATCGTGCGCGTGGATCGCCAGGCAAGTCATTGTCGTCATAAAATGGGGAGGGGACGAGACGAGAGTGGGAAGTGTGACCGAGACAGCAAATCAACGCAGGGGATCGACTGCTTCACTCGCGCACGGCGCAGACGCACGCCTCTGTGCGCACGCATCTTGTGCCGTTGGAGGTGGACGAGGCATCCTATTCTCAGGCACAAACCGACAATGTGGGACTCGCATATTCAGGTCTCTCAACCGAGTCCCAGCGGCACCGCTTTCCCATCAATCTGCCCATCCAAGTCACATCAAGCCACAACCGCATCGTCAGTACGCCTTCTGCTCTCATTCTTGCAAGCGTTTCAAGAAGATGGCGCGCCCTCATTCTCGCCAGCAAATATGCGTCCCACGTGGATCTCGCCGCACTACTGCCCTTACGAAGGCTTCTTAGGATCGCTCTCGGAGAGGGTATGCTCGATAGCGGTATACCGCTTTTTCTCGAGGCCCCCGTTTCACGGCGCGTCAGCCCCTTGCTCACACGCGTCTTTCATCTCGACGCGCTCGACGTTCATTTTCCTGCATTCTCGCTCGCTGGATGGGGTGCGATGCTCAAGGCTATCGTGAATGGAAAGTCAGCTCATCAATGTGTTTGCGATGAGGATGATTTCCCTGTTTTGGAAGAGTCGAGTAGACAAGAGCACATATGCCTCCATTATGTTCCAGAATCTTTGTATGTACAAGGTTTGTTGGAAATGTAGCATATCATTATTTTTGCTGATTCGTGTTTCCCGCAAAAGAAGGCCCACCTCATCGCCATCGCCACCACCACCCACCACCCTTGACAAATCTTTCGCTCACATTCCGTGCTCCAGAGTGGTATAAGCAAGATACTCCCACAACACAAATTCCAGATACTGTGTGGCCAACCGTCGTTGAAGTCGTTCAAACCCTCTGTGCCGTCCTTGAATCTCAGCCCCCTCCGAACCCATGCACGGGGAAATATCCAATACACCTGAAAAGTCTCCGAATCCATGTCTGCACTGATCACAAAGGTCGCACTCCACCCCGCCCCGAAACTTCCCGAAGCAGTCGCGTCGCCCGCATCAGTACCGTTGACAGCGACGCGGATGCAGCATGGCAACGCAGTCAAATGACCTGGATGCGACTTGCGAGTGCCTTGGGTGGTACTCTGGAAGCGCTGCAGATGCGGGTGGGCGGACCGGTTGGCGCCCGAGGGTGGGTCCTCGAAGTGGAACCTCTGGCCACGGGAACCGTAGCGGACGCAGATTCGAATGCGTCTCGGAGGAGGGTCCGCGTCTTTGAAACCGAAACTGGCGAAGTGAACCTTTTCAACCCCCTCAACGCACTCGTCGGCCTCGGTGGCGCCACGCATTACTCGGACGATGCGATTGACAGCGCTGCTACGTGGCAGAAGCTTGAGGATATCATGTACGGTCTCCATTCAGACGCAGTCATCCCACCGACCACTTCCCCACCGCTGCCCCCGCTCCCAAATCATCACCCAACCCTCCTTCTCGCCGTAGCAAGTCCCAACCTCACCCACATCCGTCAAGAATCCCATGGCCTCTCGCTCTCTCTCCTCGCCGAAACGTGCCCCCAACTACACACCCTGCACCTCCGCGACCCCACTGCCTCCGCCACAGGCACCCTCACCCCGCTTCGCGCGTTGCGCCACCTCACCATCGGCACAGGTAATTGGGAGCCCTGGGCGCGCTTCGCGGGCGCTCCCGGCGGTGGCGGCGAATCGGGCGCCTGGGACGTTCGCCGCGGCGCGGGTGTGGGCATGCGCGGTTCCCAGGCGCCGCATGCAGCGGGGTTCCTGGACGTGGATGGAGTCGGTGGGGCGCGCGAAACGCGCATGCGGGCTGTGCGGCGCTTGATGTTGAGCCTGGATCCTGCGGGTCGCGCGCGCTTGGTCTCCCTTGCGATCGGCGAGGTTGCGTTGGAGGATGTGCGAGGCGTCTTTTGTGGGACGAGGGTGATGGATACGGGGGATGTTGACATGGCGAATGCGGCTTTGACACCGACGGAGGGGGATGCGATGGAAGAGGAAGAGGAAGGGGTGGCTTGGGGACAAGGGACGATGGAGGGGCAAGGATCAATGAGTCCCTTTGCGCGAGTTGCGAATCGGCTTGCGCAAGAGGCGGCCCCATCACCGAGTCGTGTTCTCATGAAGCCGGCGCCTTTCAGCTCTCTTACGCGGCTGTGGCTGCGTGTAATTCCGCGGCTTGGGTTGGATCTAATTTCTGCCATCATGGCGCAAACGCCGCTGTTAGAGTGGTTGGATGTAAGCTTTGCCGGACCTGTGCAGGTGGAGGCACTTGTTGTTTTTGCTCAAGAGGTGCACTGCGCAGAGAGGGTGGTGATCGCCCTCTGGATTATGGAGCGTGAGTTTAGAGAGATTCGGGTTGGGGAAGTTGAAAGAGAGGTGAACCGTCGGGGGCTGGGCGTTTTTTTCAGGTTTGCTTGTGATTTAAATGATTGAGAATCGATGAGGAAGGCGGAAAAAGTTAATTTATTCGTACTCCAACCTGGCGTGTCATTAGGACACGGACAGGATGAGCGGATAAACTTAACTCCAAATTCGAGTGGCGCAACTGAATGAACACCGCACTTGCCTCCACACCTGGCACTTCTCTTCTTTCGCCTTGCCGCACCAGATTCTTGCCAAACTGCTATCACTTCCGCAACCAACCTCATTCACAGCTGCACGGGCCACACAAGTAAACATCTCACTCTTGCGGACTGTTTCTGCACGGATGATGCAGTGCACACACTGGATGCTGCCTGCGATGCCTGCGACGGAAATGAGGGTATGGCAGTGACGCTCAAAATTTATCGCGGACAGTTTGGAAGCTGTGCTAGTGAGTTCTTGATCGTCGCTTATCCATCAATTGGTGCCTGATTTATGTGGAACAGTACATCCAGCTTAAAATTGCGAGCGTCCACTGTTGAAGAGCCTGCTGCAAGCCTCTCTATCCAAGCAGGAAATGCAATGGTAAAACCGTCCTCGGGATCCACATCTTTTTCATTCTTCAGTCTTTCCGGCGTGGCATCCTACTTCCCATAATAGTTTTCTTTGGCTGCTGATCAAAGGCAACATTCGCCTTTTGCATTTTTCATGAGTGGTCGTCAATATGTTACATACAACTTTCTTCGTTGCTTTTCCATGGTGACAATTCTCCAACTGAAACGCCCCTCCATTGTCCCTCACGTCCGCCCGACTACCAATACTTTGAATCGCATGAACTTAGGGCCAGCAGCAGCTAAACGGACGAGCATTGCTCCGCCGAAACAGGCAGCAACACCTGGCTTGCCACAAACTGTGAGTTTGAACATGTTCATCAACGGTGTTTCTTTATATCTTATACACAGAACGAAGACAAGCGGACGAGCCTTCTGGACGTGACGCGAGAGTCGCTGGCACGACAGGGAAAGGTAAGCAACCTTCGTTTCGACTTAACAAACGCTCAGAACAACATGGAACGAAGACGTTTCAACTGTATCGCGTCATAGTCTGTGGAAAAATTGAGAACCCGGACCGCAAGCCCGAAATTGCAGGTGCAATCATCCATCCCAGACTTTTTCCTCGCCTTTGAACTTTACCTGCACCAGCACACTATCAGAAATTCTTCAAACTCTACCAAACCGAAACTGAGCTCATTACGGGGATGCTCTTCTTACTCCAAGACACCTATCTGCACATTCTAGAAGTAATGCACCTGACAATGATCATACATTTTCTGTTGCCCTTAACTCACCAAATAATCAGGGCACCGAAAGAGTTGTTATGGCCTTCCTACGCACTCTCCGTGGCATTTTGCCATCGGCGTATGCACGCACTCCAGACAGCCTTGGGATCTCGGCTTCGGGTTCATGGAGCGGGTATTTTACAAATAGCAAGGTCTTGCTCATGATGGATGATGCACCGATTCGGTGTTTCGGTTTCTGGGCGAGTCGTACTGTGGATGTGCGGCCGGGGATGCCGCCTGTGTATATAGATGAAGGAATGTACAATGAAGACAATGTGGAGACCACCGTGAGTAATTTTTGCGGGCGTCTATGAATTCATGAATTCACTCATGTTTTGAGGTTTTCTAGATTGCGAGCATTTGTGTTGGCCTTGCTGGAATTGGAACTTCTTTGAGCGAGTTGAGTAAGGTATACACTTCCAACGTGCTTACGAAGTAGTTGTGCTAATATAACAAAAAGACTGACTTCAAGGCAGTGATGGAAGATATCAGCCTCAAATATGAAGACGTGATTCCCCGTAATGAGACCATCAGATACATTTCAGACGAGTGTCGCGCCATTCCCACTGTGGAGACTTGGGCGGAAATCTTTGATGCCCACATGGAGCCCACTTCTGCATCTGGTAAGAAGTGAATTTTGTTTCGAAGAGGGAACGGGTCAATATTTGACACGTGGTGACAGAACATGTTTGGCCTGCACCGACCATGATTTCAGTGTGATGCTCCTTGTTCCACGTTATCGGTCGTTGATTTAAAATAAACTTTCGATTGACACGGAGTTTCTTTCGGAGAATCCAAACCAAACCAAAACCAACCAAAATGTGCGGTATTGTGGGCTACCTGGTGAGCTGCCCCTTCCGCCTCATCCTCGATTAACGTATTGTCAAACTCAGAACTACCTCGTGGAGAAGGACCGGCGCGAGATTGTGAAGAACCTTCTGACGGGCCTCTCGCGCCTCGAGTACCGCGTAAGTGTATCCTCCTTGTTGGTAGCGATTGTCATGCTCACCAAAGCTGTTATCAACTCAGGGATACGACAGCGCTGGGTAAACACGCTAGTTGTTTGAATCTCGAGGATTAAAACACTTTTCGCCGCAGAATCGCAATCGACGGCGACTCTGACACTGAGGTCCTTCTCTTCAAAGAGGTGCGTTTGTTTCTATTGCCGAAGTTTGGATAAAGTTTGGAGGGCGTGGGATGGCCCGTATTTCTGGGTTTCCCAACAAAGTGCCACA
Organism: Chytriomyces sp. MP71; assembly: GCA_025201725.1. Classification (NCBI taxonomy): domain Eukaryota; kingdom Fungi; phylum Chytridiomycota; class Chytridiomycetes; order Chytridiales; family Chytriomycetaceae; genus Chytriomyces; species Chytriomyces sp. MP71. The sequence continues at coordinate 39,789 of MU614624.1, forward strand.
TGGAAATACGACCTTTCCCTCTTCCACCTCGCCCTTGTGCCTGTATTCTTTCCTTCTAACGTCCTTCGCACGGTCTAATAGGTCGGAAAGGTTGCGGCCCTGCGTCAAAAGATCGATGGCGACAAGAAGCTCGACATGGACAAGAAATTCCTCAACCACGTCAGCATGGCGCATACCAGATGGTTAGCTTTTATCTGAATTAAGAATATCAGTGAGCCTAACTTGTCTCTATCGAACAGGGCCACTCACGGTACGTGATGACAACTCTTCCACGCCGTCCATCCACTCAATTCATTTGCACTTCAAATATAGGCCAACCCTCAGAGCGCAACTCTCACCCGCACCGGAGCGACCCCAAGTCTGAATTTACCGTCGTTCACAATGGTATCATTACCAACTATAAGGAGCTTCGCACCCTCCTGGAAAAGAAAGGATACATGTTTGAAAGTGACACTGACACGGAATGCATTGCCAAGCTTGCCAAGTACGTCTACGATAGCCAGAAGGGAAGCAAGACGATTTCTTTCACAAGCTTGATTAAGGCGGTTGTCAAAGAATTGGTGAGTCTTATTAATGAGAAGCGACCACGTCGTGAGTAGGTCTCACAAACTTTGGCTTCACGTTACAGGAAGGTGCATTCGCCATGCTGCTCAAATCCACCCACTTCCCCAACGAAATGATTGCCACTCGTCGAGGTTCGCCTCTCCTAATTGGTGTCAAGACTGCAAAAAAGCTGAAGGTGGATTTTGTCGATGTCGAGTTTGGCGCGTCTGAGGCGGCCGCCGCTGCTGGTGAGCAGGGTCCTGTCAAGCGTGACCAGAGTCGCGCGTTCTTGAGTGAAGATGGAATGCCGCAGCAAATTGAATACTACTTGGCTTCTGACCCAAGTGCTATTGTGGAGCACACAAAACGAGTCTTGTATTTGGAGGATGACGATATTGCGCATATTAGTGACGGGGGTTTGTGACTAACATTCGTTCTTCGTTGGAGCTTACTTGGCCTCGTTTCCAAAAAGACCTCCACATTCACCGTCTCCGCCGCGATGACGGCAACCAGTCCTCGTTCCGTACAATTCAGACGCTCGAGATGGAGCTGGCTGAGATTATGAAGGGCTCTTTTGACCACTTCATGCAAAAAGAGATCTACGAGCAGCCTGAAAGTGTGGTCAATACGATGCGTGGACGTGTTAACTTTGAAGAGTGCAAGGTCGGTTCTCAGTACTTTGCCTGTCAGTCTTAGGATTTATGTTACTGTTTTTGAAAAAATTAGGTCACCCTGGGTGGACTTAATAAGTACCTTGCGACACTGCGTCGCTGCAGACGGATTGTCTTCATTGCGTGCGGAACAAGCTTCCACAGTTGTTTGGCGGTTCGTCCCCTTTCTATTTCCCGCATTTATTAGCGGTTTCTAAAGGATCGTTGTAGACGCGTGCAATCTTTGAAGAGCTTACCGAAATCCCGTGCCAAGCTGAACTTGCCAGTGACTTCTTGGACCGCAAGACGCCCATCTTTCGCGACGACTCCTGTGTGTTTGTCTCGCAGAGTGGAGAAACGGCAGACACTATCCTGGCACTTCGCTACTGCCTTGAACGTGGTGCGCTTTGCGTGGGAGTGACGAACACAGTTGGTAGCAGCATTTCGCGCGAGACGCAATGTGGTGTGCATATCAATGCTGGACCTGAGATTGGAGTTGCGAGTACCAAGGTACACGCGTGCGTAAAACCCGCGAAGAATATCGTATTTACACTTCAAACAGGCTTATACAAGTCAGTTCATCGCTCTTGTCCTCATGGCCCTCCAGCTTAGCGAAGATAAGATCAGCATGACGGAGCGTCGGCGTCAAATCATCAACGATCTGTACGAGCTGCCTCGTTATATTAAAGAGACTTTGGCTATTGATGCCAGTCTGAAGCAGCTTGCGAGTGAGGTGCTCCACAAGGAAAAGAGTTTGTTGATTATGGGACGCGGATACCAGAATGCAACCTGTTTGGAAGCCGCGTTGAAGATCAAGGAGGTTTCTTACATGCATAGCGAGGGTATCTTGGCTGGAGAGCTGAAGCACGGACCTCTTGCGTTGATTGATGAGAACATGGTATGAGCAATTTTTTTTCAAGGCGGAACTAACACCATACAATCACGGCAGCCTGTGATCCTGATCATGACCAAGGACTCTCTGTACCCCAAAGTACAAAGTGCCCTTCAGCAGGTTACGGCGCGTAAGGGCCATCCCATTATTATTTGCAACAAAGGAGACTCGAACATTTCCGCGGATTACCGTACCATCCGTGTTCCCCAGGCTGTGGACTGTCTGCAGGGAATTGTGACAATCATCCCGCTTCAATTGCTCAGTTACCACTTGGCGTGCTTGAATGGAGTTGACGTTGACTTCCCAAGAAACTTGGCCAAGAGTGTTACGGTTGAGTGAGTTTGATTGGGCTTTCGTGGATTTCAGGAGAGCGGTTATTTGTTTTGATTTAATTTGCTGATATTCATTCTTTCAATACTAAATGAGAATATTACACTTCACGCTGAACTTCCTCTCTGGGACAAAGGAGAGATGAAAAATAGGTGGATGTCGTTATACGTAGCAAATCCAACCATTTGGTCCTCATACGAAATATAGAAGAAAGCTAGCGATTCAAATGCCACCACTCAGTTCTATCTTTTAAAAAACAAAAAAACTGCGTCTCCACGGGAAAGGGAGAACTTGCAAGCATGATTGCCAACGCTTCAGGAGGTTGCGGAAGCGATACGAACCTCTGCTACGATTCAACTTTTAATCAGGATTTTTGACACTAGGATGTTGTACAATTGTCATCTTGATTGAGGAGACATTGTGTCGGCGTGAATTCTTACATATAGTTCGTGATTGGAGCAACCCATGCATTGGAGCTGCATGGGTTTTCACGGGCTTGGTTTTGTGGTTCTAGCGAACTGTTTTGTCATCTTGAGCAACAAAGACAGGGAAGAAGTTTTCAGTGGTTAGCGAACAAATGCATATTGTTTCCATAAAGAGATTAGTTATAAAAACAAAAAAATAGGAATAATTAAATAATTATAAATATTACGTAGATAATAATAAAACGTTATACTACCACTATCTGTTATTAACCTTACCTATGCTAACTGTACTCTGCCACGTTTCATTTAGGTGGTTTCATTCAGCGTTGCTAAATCTTTTTAACAAGTCGTCTGGTATTTATTGCGACTACCGTGCTCATGAAGAGGAGCTTGCTTTATGTAAGGGGATCGAATTTAAGCTCACAAAGCAAAATTGATCAATTTCATTCTCCGATTAGTTATACCATATGTCATCATACTTTTCGCAACCGTTTGATTTCGAATCGATTGAAGTATAAAAGGAGCAATTACGCGAAAAATTCCAAACCCAATACAGTGCCACTAGGAAAATGACAACATCGAACGCTACAAACGACAGCAAGAAGCTCTTCACGCCCATCCAAGTCGGGGACATGACCCTGCAGCACCGTGTGGCAATGGCTCCCCTAACTCGGTCCCGGTCGCCAAAACATGTCGCCAATGCTCTCAATGCGCTGTATTACAGTCAAAGAAGTACCCCGGGCGGGCTCCTAGTGAGCGAGGGAACCTGTGTGGACGAATATTCCAATGGATATGCGGATGTTCCATTCATTTTCACTGAAGAACAGGCAAAAGGTCCGAAAGTTTTGATGGTTTATCGATCTCGCACTATCTGCTCACACCCTGTCCCATCTAGGATGGAAGTTATCCACAGACGCTGTCCATGCCAAGGGTGGTTTCATCTACGCCCAGCTCTGGTGCGTGTTTGACATTGCTTACTTATTGCCTGAGCGAAAAGCAAACTAACTCTCCTGTTGACAGGCACGTCGGCCGCCTCTCGCAACCACAATTTCAGCCAAACAACCAACCGCCCGTCTCTTCCTCCGCCACCTCCGCGCGCAAGGGTCGCGACCCTGCCCGCGCGCTCACCGTCGAAGAAATCAAGAGCACGATCGCATCCTACGCACACGCGGCGCGCCTCGCCGTGCAGCAGGCCGGGTTTGACGGCGTCGAGATCCATGCGGCGCATGGATACCTCATTGAACAGTTTCTGAACAGCAACACGAACCTTCGCACGGACACGTATGGCGGAAGCATTGAGAACCGCGCGCGATTCTTGTTTGAGGTATTGGATGCGATTGTGGCTGCGGTGCCGGCGTCCAAGGTGGCGATCCGCATTTCGCCCGACTGCAACATGCAGGGTGAGTTTTGAATTGTCTGACGCATTGCAGTCACTGACGCCTTTTTTTCTTTGGTCCAGGCGTCAATGATGTGGACCCTAAGGCCCTCTACACTTATGTGCTCGACCGCTTGGACAAGTACGACCTTGCGTACATCCAGCTCACTGAACCTTTATGGGGAGCCTGGCTCTCGGGCCCCAAGCATACCGAGTCCAAGCTCGTATACTACCGCGGTTTACTCACTAACCCAAAGACGAAAATTATGTTGACGGGTGGGTATACTTGCGAATCGGCAGAAGAAGCTGTTGCGAGCGCACGCGCCGATTTGGTCGGTTTTGGACGTGACTTCATCACCAACCCGGACCTCGTGAGTCGCCTGTCGAGGGGCTTGCCTGTTACCCAAGATGCCGACGCCTTGACGGGACATTATGGCGGCGGGCCCAAGAAGTACACTGACTACCCTACCTGGGAAGAAGAGCAGTCGGCCAAGTTTTTGATGTCTAAGATCTGATGGTTGTTAGTATCGACTTCTGTGTTTGGCAGAATGTAGCTGTGGAAATTTCAACTACCAATGAACAGACAGGGTCGTGCAAAGTTTGTTTTAATTACGCGTTTGAAGCGGATTTGAAAGGAAGGTGTGGGAACATGTCCTTATAAACTAGTATTTTTTCACTTTGCAACTGGCTCGATATTGCGAAAATCTTCAGTCTTTGTTCTGTACGTAGCGTAACCGACTGTTTCAGGATTGATGGACACGCCAGATCAGTTACCGACAGGAATCGCGAATCCCCATCCAAAGGTCATCCTGACGCTTCTTTCGTGTCCAGCTTTCCGTATTTGGTCCGATCTCATCCGCATGAGACAAATCCAATTCGCGCGGTACCCACCGTATAATGTCCAACAAGAAAAGCACACAAGAAAACTACTCACAAACCATGACGACAAAGAACCCGAGCCCAAAACCGAGCTGTCTGTTCTTCTTTCTGTAGGGGGCCATGACCCGCTCCTCAACGACACTGAACTCGTCCGCAGGCAATGCAGCCCTGAGCTTGTTCAAGTTTGCATAGAGCTGTTCGTCGGACATCTGGTTTTGGGCAGGGTTAGTGATTTAGTTGCTGCATTCGGTTGGATCGGGGAAGAGGCCCTTCGACGAATGCACCTTTTTGTAGTCGAATTGCAAGCTGTTCTCGCGGCCAGCGCCCGTGAAAAGGTTTCGGCGTACGGCGCAAACGGAGAATGTTGGGCGCAGGCGTGAGACGGCAAGGAGGGAGCGGGACATCATTTTCTGGAAGACTTCGCTTTTGAGGTGGTTGAGCGAGGAAGAGAGGCCAGCGAAGAAGGAAAAAGGAGCAATGCGAAGCACATGAATTGCCACCGACGAGGGCTTAGACGGTGTGCGTATTAACCTGTCATGAATAAACTTGTCGCGAGTTGTATTTTCTGCCGTCTTAGCAAACATTTCCGCTGTACCAGGTGCTAAACGCTTCAGAGGACGGTAGGAAGGAGACTAAGCTACAAGTGGGGAAGGTCGGGGAACCGCCGCAGGAAACTCTTGCCCAGGAATGAGGTCGGACTCACTCTTCCCGGACCTTCTTCCCTGCGATGGAATCCCGTTTCAGCCGTCGACAGTAAGCATTGTCTCGAGCGAGACGGGGGGGAGCGACGACGGCAAAGGTCCGAAGCGCAGGCGTCCAGCCTCGGTGAAGAGGGCCGAACAGAACCGAGAAGCCCAGAAGGTGAAGCCCGTGTCGGCTGCGCTCGGTCCACGAGATAACCTATGACGAACTACTGACTACAGATCTACCGGGAGCGCATCCGCGACAAGACATTAGCAATGGAGAAGCGGCTGAGAGAGCTTGAGGAAGAGAATGCACAGCTCAGGATGGCCTCCTTCGCGGCTCCTTCGTCTACTCTGACCAGAATTCCATTCTCTTCGTTTCTGGACTCGGAAGGAAAGACGAGGATGCTCGAGCTCGAACAGGAGAACTCCACTCTAAAAGATACCGTCGATCAGCTGGAGCTCCGTCTGTCCCTAGCTGCAAACACGAATGCATACATCACCCAAAAAGCTCCGCCAATCGTGCACTGCTTCAGCTGTGCGCAGTCTCGGGTCTTGACGCAGTACTACGCACAACAGACGAAGGCGCTCGAACTTAAAGTAGTCGCCCTCCACCAAGAGTGCGAAAGCTATAAATATCTCATGAACTTGAATCTATCGCTTCAGCCCGTCGGGGGTCAGCTTTCACCTGATTTAGCGTTCTTCAGGTCGCAGTCAGCTGGATCCATGTTTACGAATCAATCCAACACGACGACCCAATCCACATCAACGCTACTGGAATCCCTATTTTCAAGGGAAGATGATCAGTGGATGGATGTTCTGTATTATCGTAATGGAGAGCTGCAGTCAGCAGAGGAATTATATGGTCCCGTCGACATAGAACCAGTTCGCACCGCACTCAAAAAGATGCCATCACTCCAATCAGCCGAAAAAACGATTGACATAATGGTGAACGCTATTCTGGTGCGTCTGTCTGTCTCCCCGTTCGTTGCTTCCCGTTCACGAACCAAAAAACAACCACCACCTTCTTCAGGATTTCACGCGGGCTAAAGACATGCTGACGGCGCAAAAAAATATTGTTGCCTGCGTCAAGGCGTCCCACAAGCTGTCAGACCTTTGTTCGCGCGAGGAGTGGCTAAACTTCATGGAAATCAGCGATGCACACATTATTGCAAGGAACCAGATGCACATTGTGAGTGGCACCTTTCCTACTTCTCCTGCCAAATACCGCTTTCGTTATTGACTTCTTCCCCCAAATGCAAGGCCCATGCGAGCCACCTGGCAACGTACGGCATGGACGCCTCGTTGTCCACCGACAAGGATACGGGGCCGCCGCATCCAGCCATAGCACGGTTCCGCGCAGCCTGTGCGCAGATTCCATCGCTGCGCGACGCGTCGGGCATCGTGAACCAGATCGCGGTGATATACCGCAGCGACCCGGCCGCGATGCGCAAGTTCTTCCGGATGGGAGCGGTGGTACCTGTTCTGGTGACCACGTGTACGACGACGGAGGAGAAGAGAAGGGTGAGAATGGGGGTTCTCGCTTTGCGATTGGTCAGAGATTATAGAGAATTCTTAATTCATGCCTTACAGCTTCGGAGTGCATTGCTGGAAATGAAGGAGGAGGTGAAAACGCATATGGTGAGTTATTCAGTCTTACTTAATGTGGAATCGAATTCTGATTTATAGGCATGATCTAGACCGACTTGGTCGACCTCGTGGCGCAGAGGTTGGACAGGATCTCAATCACCAGTCAATGAGGGATACCCTTCCAACTCACATCTTTCTTAATCACCTGTATTATTAAAGTTTTTAGTAATCTTGCCTGTTGGATTTTGGGCTTTTTCACCTCAACATCCTTTCTGTTTTTTCATTGTTGAGTGCAGAAATGGATCGTGTCGACGTGAACGCTATGATCACATCCATGGCGTCAGACCCAGCCTGGACCGCTGAGGAGAGGGAAAGCGTGTCATGGGTACTCTCGCAGCACAACCTGGCGTACAAGCAGATGGTTGAGGGGAGACTGCGCCAGTCGCTTTCCACGCGCGAGGGTCTCCTCGCCCGTCTTTTGGCGCTTCTGGGAAGCGGCAGCGAAGAGCACGTGCTTTTGCAGAGGCTGCGTCTCGAGCGCGGCGAGCTTCTCGGCCGCGTCGGCGACAAGGACGAGGCCGTCGCCGCTTTGTCGCAATGCGCAACGGCGTTGCGGAGGATTGTCGAAACAACGGCACCCGCGTTGTCCGAGACACCATCCGGACCATCCGCGTCGTCCGGGTCGAAAGCCGAGACGAAAGCCGAGACTGAGAGCAATGTCGTGCTGCGCCACGCGACTGCGAAGGATGCGGTCCACGCGCTGTGCGAGGCGCTCAAGGCTCTCGGGACGGAGCTCGCCCTCGTCGATCAGTATCACAAGTCCCTCGACGTATTCAAGGAATGCGAGCAGGTCAACCCGCATCCTGAGACTCACGTCTTCAGTTTGCAGCTCAAGACAAAGATTGCCATGGTCTGGGTCTTCATGATCTCCGACGGCGGGCCCTCGGAGGAGCAGGTCGAGCAGCTGTGGAAGCTCGCTCATGCCCTGTTGCTGGATATTGTAGAGAATGCCGGCAAGGCGCTCGAAGTTGTGCAAGGGACAGACGAGCGGGCGATTCTGGTCGATATTCAAGGAGAAGCGTACTGGAGGCTCGGGCAGCTCTGTAAAATGATTGGGAACGAGGCAGCAGCTCTCGAAAATGCCACGTCTTACGTGCAAGTATATGACCGAAAAGTCACTCTGTCTTCTCTGCCGGGTTGTATGGACTTTTGCGAACTCAAGATTGACGTCGGCGATTTTTCTGTGGAGGTGCGGGATATGGTCCTGCAATGCGTGCTGGTAGCCAAGCAGGCCTACGGAGAGGGCCATGTGACGTATGGCCTGGCACTTCAGAATCAAGTATCGTTTTTGTTTCGGCAAGGACAATTTGATGAAGCAATAGAAGTTTGTAAGCAAATTATCCACATTGAGGAGGCAAGCGCTAACAATGCCGGACGGGGTCGCATGATGCTCGCCTTTTTGGAGGACATGAAAGCGGGTGCCAAATAAACTTATATCCACCACCAGCCATCCTCACTCACTTAGCCACTTCGTCCGTGACATTGACTGCCAATTCTTCTGCGCTCTCGATACGTGCTTTTGGCTATGTCTCCTAAGTCTGTTGCCTACTTGGGGTACAACACTGCCTTTGGCTTCAGGTGGAGGATGAGTTCATTGCCTGCTGCTTGACGCCGCCATTTGTGGTACAGTTTCCATCAATTGTGGATGGGCTGGGGGTGTTGGCAGTTCAATCCTTCTCGCGGTGCCATGGGTAATGGCTCATTTGGTGATGTTGATGGGGAAGTGGTGGATGATGTTCCCTCATGCCTGCTACCAGCTGACTGCTAATTAAGTGCATGGACTTCATATGGGGAGATTGGATAGAGGCTTGGCAGTTGGAGCGGTGATGAATGGAGTTATTGATGAGAGGTTGATGGAGTGTGGTCTGATTATGTGGATGGACGATGCTCATGTAGTCATGGAGGAATATATGCTGGTGAGTTTTAATATGAATGTGTGGAGGATGAAATATTATCGTCTGCTGTTGTTTTTTAAACACTTTGGGATGCTATCAGTGCAACAGAAATGATAGTTTATAAGTTAAAAACTACTAAAAGGAATTAGTCAAGGGGGTTGGTGGACCCTCACAAGCTTCAAGTCGAGGAAGTTGGTGAAAGAGACTAGCCATAACACAAAAAAGTTAAGTATATGCATGAAAAAAAGCAAGAACAACCCACCCTCTGCGCAAACTCAAGCCGCTCCGAAAAGATACGAACGTCCCCGCCTCCCGGAACATGGTCAGAGCGAGCATCCACACGCGGTTGAGCCTAATGGAAACACAATCACACATTAGAATCGGTTTTCAACAATACGGAGGAGTGGGGGTAGGTAATCACGTCCGAGGAGCAGCCTTGGTATGAGGGCACACAAAATGGTGCAGTCAACCTTTTTCCTTAAACTGCAGCTTCTCATCAAATACGCGCACGTTCCCGCTTCCAGGGCTGTGGTTCTATTTCGCCTCAACGCGGGGCTTAGCCTGCGAATGGGGTTACGGCGGTTCACACAAAGGTGGAACAAAAATGGAGGAGAAAGGATAAGGAGGGATTGCTCAGGTGAGAGTCAGTCAGTAGGAGTTCTGAGTTCCACGAAGATCCCTGCCACTCCTTTCACGGCACAGCCCTATTGTTTGCAGCACCTTACCTTGTCTTTAAACTCTAACTTTTCATCGTGAATGCGCACATTACCCCCTCCAGGAGTGTGGTCGCTTTTTGCGTCAATCCGTGGTGCAGCTTTCTCTTTGAATTGCAGCTTCTCGTCATAGATGCGCACATTTCCTCCACCCGGGACATGGTCACTCTTAGCCACAATGCGCGGCACGGCCTTCTCCTTAAACTGAAGCTTCTCATCATAAATTCGCACGTTTCCACCCCCAGCCACGTGTTCACTCTTTGCATCAATGCGAGGAGCCGCTTTTTCCTTAAACTGAAGTTTTTCGCTGTAGATTTTAACGTTGCCGCCCTGCGGCGTGTGCGCGCTTTTCGCGTCGATGCGAGGGGCCGCCCTTTCTTTGAATTGCAGCTTTTCGTCATAGATTTTGATGTTGCCGCCTTGTGGCGTGTGTTCACTCTTTGCTGCGATTTTTGGGGCGGCCTGTTGTTGCATAGTGAACGAGTTGAGCAATCGAACGGAAGAGAATGGGAAATACATTGTCTTTAAATGCCAGTTTCTCGCTGAAGATCTTGACGCTGCCACCAGTTGGCGTCCGGTTGATGTTCTGAATCGGACGTGTCAAAACAAGGAAGTGAATCTCTCTGCCAACACCACCACCGCCACGGCAAGCTAAAACAGGCAACTCACGTCGAGCGAGCCAATCTTGGACTTGACGTTGGCATACTTCTTGTTGAAGGGCACAGGCGGATGGGTTTCCGGGATAACGGTTCCGGGCGTAGGCGAGCCCAGCGCTAAACCGTAGCTCGACGCACTGTACTTCCTCAACGCTGGTGAGGCAGAAACACTGCGACCCATTGCCGGCGTCTTGCTGCTCGATGGCACGCCGCTTGTGGACATCATTATGCAACTGGTAGACTGTTGTTTTGCGACAGAGATTGGCTTGCAGGTCCAATTCCACACTTCAATTCAAATTCAATTATTACCTTCCCTTCCCCTCCTTTAACCGGCGATGCTTTCTCCTTTGGCTGGCTGATCCGCCACTGCGATGTCCAGGTGCGGGGCCATTCCAAATACGCGGCTCCAGCGTAAGGAGAAGAGGCAGAGCCTGGAAAGTATTACAAAGTGAGAGAAATTGTGACCAGGGTTTCCAAAAGTTTCTTCCGAAAAGGGGCATGTCAAGGCTGCGATTGCTGGTGGTGGGCACCTCAGCTCTCGTGGGAGCCCCGGCAGCCTACGTGCAAACTCTCGACAAGGACGATGGCTTGCGTCGCACGATTCGGTTGTGGACTGAGATGGGGCCTGTGATCGGACATTATCGAACGGTCGAGTTGAAGCACAAGATACTGAAGCGCTGCAAGGAAGAAGAGAACCGAGAATGGGCAGAGCTTGACGAGATGTACTCCGGAAAGGTGCTCGACACTCTGCAAGGGCTGCGTGGCTTCTACATCAAAGTTGGGCAACTCATGGCACACAGGAATGACGTCCTTTCCAAAACATACATTGAGAAGCTTCGCGGACTGGAAGATCAGGTTCCGCCACTGATGGTAATAACTTTGCAAACTGACACATGACTGAGCATACTTAACCAGAAGTTGACAGGATGGTCCACAAGCAAGGGAAGTGGTGCGTTCTTCCCTTGGTCTAAAGAACCTAGAAGATGTATTTCTCGACTTTCAAGATGTTCCACTTGGTTCTGCCTCCAGTTGAGTTATGCTGTTTCGTTTGCTAAGAGCCCACACCTTTATTCACTCACACCAAACTATACAAAGTCGGTCAAGTGCACAAAGCAACCTTGAAGTCCACTGGAGAACCGGTTGCAGTAAAGATTCAATCACCCGGTGCCGAAGAGCTCTTCAAGAGCGATCTTCAAACAGCGCGCACGTTTTGCAAAGTATTCATTCCAGAGCAAGTTATCATCTTTGATGAAATTGAAAAGCAATTTGTGAGTGAATTTTTGTGATTATCCATTCGCCTTGCAGCATCAGTAATCCTCGCAGGTCAACGAATTCGATTACCGCGTCGAAGCTTCCCACCTGACCACAATGCACGCAAACATGACCCCGACTTTCGGAAACCTTGTCGTTGTGCCACTTCCTTTCACCCACCTTTGCTCCCGTGAGGTGCTTACGATGCAGTTCCTGAAGGGCAAGAAACTCGTTGACGGCATCCGAGACCTTGGTCGCGACTGGTGCGTGCGCAACGGAACTACGCTCGAGCAGTATGAGGCGGAGATGCGCGAGCGGTATGAGCAGGAGGGCTTGCCTCCCGTTTATGCCGGGCCGAGTCCGCGGGTGATGGATTTGTGGTTTGCGCTTGTGCGGGCGCGGGATGCGATTTCAAATGTACCGCGGTGGATGTGGAATTACACGGTAGGCTGGGTTGCTCCGCGCGAATGGCTGCTGCCGTATCAAAAAAGCTTCTTGCCATTTAACACAGCGAGGGTGATGGATACGCTTCTCAAAGTCCACGGAAAGCAGGTGTTGCTAGATGGCTTTTTAAATGGCGATCCGCATCCGGGAAACTTCCTCCTTCTTGAGGACGGACGGTTGGGGATGCTCGATATGGGCCAAATCAAGATTCTGAGCACAGAGGAAAGGCTGTTTGTTGCGCGGCTGTACAAGGCGCTTGCGGACGAAGATCGAGCCGAGTTGAAGCGTTTATCGATAGAGGGCGGGTATAAGAGCAAGTTCAATGACCAAGACGTTATATTTAAAATGGCACGAGTTGGATTCGATCAAGACGGGCGGCAAGTGACAGATGGCCTCAACCTTCAACAATTTGCCGATAAAATGTACCGCATTGATCCTTGGGAAAAGACACTGGATGGTGAGAGTCGTTTCTCCTTTTGGGTGGTTGGCTTCTTCTTTCGCTAACATGACTTTTCAGCTCTGATTATGCCCATGCGAGTGTCGTTGCTCATTCGCGGTGTTGGTCTGATGCTGAACCACCCAGTTTCGGTTGCTCATGCATGGAGGCCATTTGCTGAACAGGCATTAAGGGAAGCAGGGGACAAGTAGCTCCTTCTTTTTTGATATTCATTTTGGAACAGGGAAAAATTGATAAGTGGCGCTCGTGATCTGCTTATCTTGGTTGTTTGGGAGATGTGATGGCACGTGATGTTTGGCTTGTCGGTTCCATCGTCTCGTTTATGAATGCCTTGGTCACATTTGGAGACGTGACTAGGTCAAGGACGAGGGAGGGGACGAGAAGGAAGCTGGATTAGCAACTTTTAATCATACCAAAACTCATGGTTTTTTTGAGATGCCCAAATTTTGACAACAAATTTCCCGGAATCTCGATTCGAAAGCACACGAATCGGTCCGGGATTGTCACCAAATTACCGAATCATGCTGTCAATCTTGAGCTCGCTGGCTGCCTTCGCAGTTCTTGCCTCACCGACTAATGCAGTAACCGTTTGTGACGGAAGCACATGCGCAACCTTCACTGCCGGCTCCAACTCCGATACCATCATCGTGTCAATGCAGTCGCCATACTCCGGGTGGATGGGCATTGGCTTCGGAAGCAGCATGGGTTCCACGTCAACCTACGTGCTTATGTACGGAGGTGGAATCTCCAACCGTTGCGGAGGCGGTTTTGCGCAACCTAGCGTATGCGGGGGAGGTGCGGCAAGTATGGGCGGCAACAGCTTTTCCATCGGCAAGAGCTACTTCAACAGCAACGGAGCCACTGCGTTGATTTATGCAACATCAACCCAGGCTCCTTCCGGGGACGACGTTCCACAGCACAATGGTGTCAAGGGAACTTGGTATGTCGACATTTCAGGGCTTGGATCTCCACCTCCCAAGCCTTCGCCCTCTTCCCCACCCGCTCCTGCTCCATCACCATCACAAGTTACTCAGCCATCTCCAAACCCACCACAAGCCTCCCCATCCGCCAAGGAAACAAGCGCGTCTCTTGCTCCCTCAAGTTCCATTGTGTCGGGTGCCAGCAACGCGACTCTGTCAACATCAGTCGCTACACGCACCGCTACGGTAATGGCAACCGGAACAAGTGCAGCCAGTCTTCCCGGATTCATCTCTGGGGCTCAAGTGTGTGATACGACAAAGTCTTTCTGTGCTTCCTTCACGGTGGCGGACGGGGATGCAAACTCTGTGATTGTCACACTCCATTCTACCTCCAACGGGTGGGTTGGAATCGGTTTTGGAACGATGATGGCAACCTCCACTGGTTACTTTGTCGCCTGGAAGAACGCGACAGGCGCCACCGTCGTCTCCCAACGCGCTGCCAGTTCCGGGGAAGTCGCTCCGGCTATTTCGGCAACTCAAGATGCCACGCCTGCAACTGTCCCTTCAAACATCGCGTCAGACCCCTCTTTCAAGCTGGCGGTTTCGTTCAAGATGCCAAAAAGCTACTTCAATGTCAACGGAGCAACAAACCTCATTTATGCAGCTTGCTCTCGAACCCCCATGAGCCCTGCGGCGCTTCCGGAGCACGACGATGCACGCGGCGGTTTTGCTTTCGATATTAACAGTGGAACTGTGTCGTTGGCGGGTATCCCGTCCGCCACCATCGCCCACGGAGTTGTCATGTTTATTGCTTGGGGTTTCCTCCCGTACGTCATCATCTTTGTGGCTCGTTACCTCAAATTCCGTATCGGTCACGCGTGGTTCATCATCCATGCAACGATTGGAGGTGTATTGATGTTAGTGCTCACAATTGCGGGCGTGTGTATCCAGGCTGTGAACGGAGGCGCTGGAATCGTCTTGAGCCGTAACACGCATGTAATTATGGGCGCAATCATGGTGTACGGTGTTTTGCCCCTCCAAATTATCTTGGGCGTGACTGCGGACCGGATGTTCGACGTGGAACGAACGGCGATTCCTTGGTGGGATAAGGCTCATTGGTGGCTTGGTCGGGCCGCCGTGTTGCTGGGGGCTGTGACTGGGCACTACGGATTGATCCAAGCTGAGGTTGCATCTGGTTGGATTATTGGATACTGGCTCTGGTTAGTCATGATGGTGGCCGTTCTTGTCGGTGGAAACTTCGTGTTTGGAGGTCCAACCCATCACATCAACGAAAAAGAAAAGGAGATCTAAGTACATCTATGCGTTTTCTGGTATAATATATTTGATTTACCCCACATGGCGGAAAACGGAAAGTGGATTTGAAATGAGGTTGATGACAGGCACGCCAAGATCGTACACAGGGCGCATGAGAAAAAGATGCTCAGAGCTGGAACTGCCATACTCGCTGCAGCCTGGACAGTGTGCGCTAACTCCCCCGAGCCCTCGCCAGTGAAGACACATCACCTTGGCCATGTGTGCGACGCCGCAGAGTCCGTCTGCGCCACGTTCCAGATGTTTGGCAGCGATCGCGTCACCGTCACACTTGAGTCGATGCAGAACGGATGGATTTCCCTTGGTTTTGGCTCGTCAATGGCGAACGCATCTTCGTTTGTTGTTGTTTGGAATGAGACGGTATCGCAAAGGTCGGCGACGGGAGGTCACTCGATGCCGCGAGTGGCACCAGTTCAGGACGCCATGGCCCAGGAAACACCTTCACAGTTTACGCCAAGTCCAAACACCGTGCTGGTGGCCTCCTTTTCGCTGCCAAAGAGCTACTTCAACGACAACGGGGCCACGCAACTTATTTATGCCACTTCATCCAGACAGCCACTGGATCCCGCCAAAATTGCGTACCACAACGGACCTCACGGAAGCTTTTCCTTTGACATTTCATCCGGTGCCACTGACGTTGCAGGAACTCCCCTTGCTTTCCTTGTTCACGGATTCTTGATGCTGATGGCTTGGGGAATTCTTCCATACGTATTCACCTTCGTGGCTCGCTATCTGAAGCACCGTTTAGGACATTGGTGGTTCAGAATTCACCTGCTAGGCGCCCTCGCCACCTTCAGCTTCTCCATTATAGGTGTGCTCACTGTGGCCATAGGCGGGGGAGTTGGTTTCAAGATCAGGGGCAATACTCACGTACTTCTCGGAGCCACAGTGGTTTACGTTCTTCTTCCACTTCAAATGCTTCTTGGTTACTTGTCTAATCGTTGGTTCAAGGAAGACAGAGTGTTCATTCCCATTTGGGATCGCGTTCATTGGTAAGAAGGTCACTGTTTCATGTTGTTTCTAATGTGTACTTGAAGGTGGTCTGGACGCGTGTCAATCGCCGTAAGTATCGCCGCTATCCACTATGGGATTTACCAAGCTGGATTCACATATGGCTGGGTTGCTGCATTTTGGGCCTGGATCTTCATTGTCCTTGTCGCCTTCCTCGTGGGACAAGTTGCGCTTGGGCCATCTCACCATTCGCAAAGCTCTGTGAACGAGCAGACTCCTCTTTTGTCATAGTTTTACCCTACTGATCACTCTAAAGGAATAAAGTTGAATCCTGCATGGAAATGAGCAACCAAGTGAACCCATGTTCGATTTGCCAAGGAACGCCCACTCAAAATCCCATCAAAATCCACGGAACAGAACAAGCAACCTCGGAAAATACCCGCCAATATGAAGTTCGAGACTGCGTCCCTTATCCTCGCGACTACGGTTGTTGTCACTGCTGACCCTTCCTTCCGCGACCGTCATCGAAAGGCCTCTCGTCCACACCAAGCAAAAACTCCAAAAGCATACCACCACAGGCAGAGCAGCGCCGGGATGGGCTCCAAGCTGATGCTAGCGGCTGCACAAGACCCCGTTTGCAGTGGCAACAATTGGGATCGTGGAGACGCTGTGGATCCGGTTTGTCGCGATCAATCGACTTGAGCTTGGCCGACTCACTCTTCGTCACAAAGGACGCCCCACCGAAGCCATGGCCCGTCGCGGGACAGCAAGTATACATTCAAGATCCGCAGAACTTCTGCATTGTAAGTGGCTCGCCAATTCATTGACGTTCCTTACGGATTGCATAGAATCTGCCCAACCCCAACGACCAATATCTGATTGATAACTACTGGTCTAAAGGTGTCAACCCGACATTCGTAAATGCAGAAGGTCACGTCCAAGCATTTTGCGTGGGCAAGCTAGCTCCTGGCGCGTTGCCTATGCCTGATGGGGCCATCACTTCAGTTCACATTCTCAAAAATCAGAGCAAGGGTGGCAAGGCTTACCACCAAATCACAGGTGGCTTGAACTGCCAGGCCCTCAAGATGAATTGCGAGGGGGACAACGGAGGCCAATACGACTCTGTGCCTTACCGCAATTGCGGCAAGGAGCCCTACTCTGGCGTCGATGAAACTATGAATCCAGGTTTCAGTGATTACGTTGAAATCGGTGGTTCATACACCTACTGTATGCGCACTTGCGTCGCGGGACAGATTGACGGCGACCCATGCACGGCCAAAGACGACAGCTTAGGTTGCGCTGTGCTGATGGATGGTACTGATGACTACAGTTCTGGGTTCTGGATGTCGGACCCGAACTTGGATGGTGGCAAACCTGTTGCGTGGACCATGAACACGTCCGCAGTGGCAAGCGCCACTTCCACTTCATCAGCTGTTGTCGCACCGTCCTCTAGGTCAACCACTGAGGTGTCGACTACTGCCGTTACGGCGTCGTCTACGACACGCCCCTCTTCGGGACCTGCTCCAACATCATCTCCGGCTCCTACAGGCTCGTCTGCACTTCCTACCTCGGCAGCGGTGGCTTCCTCATCAGGACTGGCGAACCTTGTCCCATCATCCAAGAGTGGCGGCGGACTATTGCCCGTTGTTGGATCTATCCTGGCAATCGTGGTGCTCCTTTCTTTATAAGAGCACTCGAGTAGGTCTGCAAAAAGACAGGATATGGTTCAATAAAGGCAGGGTATAAATAATGCAACTGAGGAAATCTGTTCGGAAAACGACAGCGAAAAAAAGCCACTTTTCTAACCCAGCTATGAAGTGCTTCTTGCTATCAGCTCCCTCCTTGTAACGCTCGTCCACGCATGGCAAAACGCGATTTTTTCATTGCTCACTTTGGAAAAGCGCGAAGATCCAGTCTGTTCGGAAAACTACTGCGATCGGGCCCATATATCATGGATCCTGATGCACCACAACAACCGTAGCTTGTCGCGTGACTGCAAGTCGATATTCAGGGTCTGCACAATTTTACATCGTGAGTGGATTCTTCGTGCCACCAAAAAGGACGCGATCTAATTAGATTTTAAAAACGAGTTGACCAAATCCTAACAATACCTACCTATGCAATTATACTATTGCTTTACACTAAAATCATTTGCAGAGTTCAAACTCTTCTTCCAACGTATTGTAGGAACGAAGGCTTTTGCAGTAGGGGGATTTATTGCACAAGCCACACTGGATGAACAAAGGAATAAAACGATCGAGGTGTGCCAGCTACCAGTCGCGGTCGGGAAGTACGATGGGTGCCACGAGAGTCCAGCTATGTCGATCACAAGTAAGTCCAAGCCGGCATGAAAGCAAGGAACGAAGTTGACATACCCATACAACACAATGACAACCCACGATGAAACAACTTTTACCCACACCGCACTCCATCCCTTTCCCACCTGCGCTTCACCGTTCCCATCATCAAGGGTGATATTTTCCCAGTTTGTGATAAGCTCCGCCAAGTAATAACTGCCAAGCATGAAGATGATGTGGAAGAATGTGTAGCTGTAGCTGACACCATCCAGCTCATCATCCATCTCGTCATCCTCCGAAAGGCTAGACGGATTTATCGCGCCAGCCTCCACCGCGCTCGCCAGATGCATATTCCTGGGCCCCGGCTGCGAACTGAGAAGTGGCGCACTCGCTTCCCCACCCCCCGAAGTGGCCGTCCCGCCCCCCATCACGTTGCTCTGCACCGCCGCACGCGTGGTCGTGAAAGCCAAAGAGAAAAACGTGAAGAGCGCACCGAGCATGATCCCCGTCGTGCGTGTGCCCTCGCTATCCACAAGCGGGTTGCAGCGCGTGAGCCCGTCGTCCAAAAGTACGTCGGGCTCGCTGCTCACACTCGTGGCCATGAGATAGGTCGCGTAGAGAACAACCATGCTCGCTTGTGCGATGCCGCTCTTGGGATTGGATTCCTGCACGGCGGGAGCGATGGAGAGAAGGGTGACGAGGACGCAGAGGACAAGGTTAAATGTGATGAAGAATTGGTTGAGGCGGCAGGATGGGGGCCCAAACCAGGCGTAGAGGAAGCCGGTGGTTATGACGGAAGCGAGGAACGAGGCAAAGGTCAGGGTGATAAGAACAATCAGAAATTTTCGGTCTTCGGTGGCTTCCCACCATTCTGCGTTGAAGGAGGCGTTAAAAACCAAATACAATGGAGGGAGAACTCACCCAATAGTATCTCAGATATTGTGTACGCGAAGTCAATTAAGAGCACGATTTGCACGATAATGAAGAGAAAGGCACCGATAGAGGCGAACACCATGGCCCATCCGACCACCACAGAGTTAGGAATAAAGAAGCAGAGGACAATTAGACCCGCCCATAGCGCAGTTTTCAAAGCTGTATTTCAAAGAAGGTCAGAAGATTTAGGATGGAAGGCGAGGAGCATGGTACCCCAGAATCCGTTTTGAATGTTGGCCCTCCAGTCTCTCGATGAGGACACATTATAAAGAGCAGCAGCAAGGATGGCGTGGAGTGTACTGTTTGCCATGCAGATGCGGTAAACGGAGAGAGTGCCGTAGCAGGAGCCCTGAGGGCACTGTAGCTTGAGGTACCCGAAGGACCACTCGTCGAGTTTCTGCTCGAACCAGTCCGATGTGGAGGCCTGCACAAGCAATGGGATAAGCCGAGATTTCAGGGTAATCCCCGCTGTAGTTGAGGGAGTGAGACACTCACGTAGGCGAGCAGCGAGGTGACGACAAACAAGAGCGCGTATCCAATGCGCGAAGCAGACGAGTTGCGTGCGCCGCACATGCTGAAGCAGCACGACAGCGTCTGCTTCCCCACACAGCACACGCAGTTGGTTGCGAGAGTTGTGCCGATCGAGGCCACGATTCCAGCCATCTCTTTCTTTCTTGCCAGAGAACCTATCCATTCCCTGAAAAGAAAGTCAGCCAAAGTCCCGCTTCCGAATCTGGCTCATACCCTCAATTTGGTCGTTCCGCGTATTATGTGAACGTGAGTAAGCGCGAAGTCTCAGACCTTGACGTGACGCATACCCATTCTGTTCAATAATACCGTTCTTGGTCCTTCGCCTGAACAAGGGTTAATAATGAAGCCTGCACACGATCTACTTCGTGTGTTGTTTGGCGTTCATCATAGGGTGCTCCACTTCGGTTCTTCCTTCACGGATTGTTTCTTTCTTCGATAATTTGTTCGGCCTTGATTTCCGAATAGAGTACGCTTTCATTTCCCAAAACGTGAGTGTAAACATGCGACACGTCCTTTCGGCCTCCCATGCACACCTCTCCCCACCATCGCATAGCCATCGAATCTGCTACTTTGCAGAATATGAAAACTAGGACAGCGTGTGAAGGAGTGCAATAGCCGGAAGGATGGCATCGATTTGATGCCAACACAGCACATGTCTCTCTAACAGAGTCTTGTCGAAACAGATCAAAGTATCACAAGATGGGTCGCATGCACGCTCCAGGAAAGGGTATCTCTTCAAGTGCCCTCCCATACCGCCGCACCCCGGCGTCTTGGGTCAAAACGACTCCCGA
>MU614625.1:0-52665 GCA_025201725.1 Chytriomyces sp. MP71
TCAGAAAAGGAGAACAAATATGTGAGTTCGTTACCCCGTTTCGCCGCAAAGTATTGTAGTTGTCTTGTTTATAATTGCTTCCATAATAGCCTGCTCTTCGCGAAGTATTGGCAGCGACATTCGCGCAAGCTCAGTTTCAGAACTTCGATTGATTTGCGCATAATACTGATTCGCGCGAGGGCCAGTTGCAGGTTTCGCATCAACCAGAGGCTTCGGTTCGGGATCGAGTTTGGGCTTTTTCGCAGGTTGATGCGGCAAAACGACTCCTGAAACGACATCGGAATTCCAGACTGGGCCCTTGGGTTTTCCAAAGGTCCTTTTAGGTTGCTCAGATTCCGATTCAACTTCAGATTCGTCGTTTTCCTCATCCTCTCCTTCATCGTCATCAGCCTCCGCATGTTCTGTCGCGACTTCTTCCGGCGCGCCATCTTCCCCATCGCCTTCCATATAATGGTCCTCGTCTTCATCGGAGGATAAGCCGTTAAACTTCTGCTCGACAACCGGTGTCTTTTTTTTGACTTGCTTCTTCTTCTTCCTCTTTACGATGTTGACTGGAACAAACGACCCGTCAGCAGCCTTCTTCATCGCCGATCCAAACGCTGCATCAGAATTAGCCTTCAAGCTCGATCCGAATCCAGATGTTGAGGCCGAATTCAATGCTGCACCAAACGCTGATTTCGTGTCTTTCTGTTGATGCTTAATATCTAAGTCTGAGTCTTCTTCAACTTCGTCCATGTAATCGTCGTTGAAATTTGAGAAATCTTGGATAGAGCCTTGTTGCTCGTGTTCGACAAAGAGACGCGATGAGGGATCGGAAATGGGAATGCCGCTTCGATGTTCTTTGAGGGATTGGCGCAACTTTTCCTTTGCAGTTTGTTTCTGCACGTGCGAGAGTTCACGCGTGAGAATGCGCGCAAGAGCTGAAATGAGACGGCATTCTTACAACAGTTCCAAGCATCTTACTGCTCTTAAGGAGCTCCCCGAGTTTTTCATCAAGATGCTGGTCGCCAAGCTTCTTGACGAGTTTGACGCGTTCTTCCTTCTTCAGTTGCGACTGAATAAACTTTTCGAGACGTTTCCTCTTTTTCGATGACACTTTCCCTTCTGGTTTCTAGGAAATGAAATGAAGCGATGAGTGAGTGCAACTGTAACTGTGAGGTACGGGGTCAAGGGAGGGGCCACCTCGGGAAGTAGATCGAGGATAGAGGGCGTCTGGACAGGCTCTCGCTCAGCCTTAGCATCGAGAAGAAGCGGTACGGGAGTTGCAGTGGCCGAGTACGAATCCAGCGCATCTGCGTGTGCGGTTGGGGCCTCGCTCGCGGGTGCCGCTGGAGCCTTCACAAAGCGCTGCTTCTTTTTCTGGGGTTTGAAAGCCACGGTTCAGGTTACGCACGTTGCTTCAGTGGCCGATGCGAATAGTGGGAACCTTGTGCAGCGAGCCCTGCCGGGCCTTGGCATTGTGTCGTTCACGCATCTTGTCAGTGGACCAAAAAAAAGAAAGAGAGGAGGTCACAAAGAATGGTATCCGCCTGCCTCCAACTACCGTATTCACCCTTGCTATTTCACGCGCAAGGAAGCGGAGGATGAACACAAGTACACTCACCTCTTATGTATTTACGCTATCTCGCAACCTCAACGAATCCCCTCATCCAAAACCCCTGAGAGATAGTAAATTTGTTTGGAGGTTTCATCATTTTTGAAGGATAGGATGGAGGGAGAGGAAGCGCGTCATGTTCGGAGTCTGATGTAATCTAGCTAGACTAACCGAGGCTGAGTCCCCTTTGAAGCCACGACACAACCAACTTACACGAGTCTCCCCGGACGCCCTGATTTTGTGGAATTGGGGAGCTTTTCGTCTGTCAAGGGACTGTCTGAGTCTCATCACTCTTGTCACAAGAATGTACGGAGCACTCGGGTCGTTACATATCCATGACATGAGAGCAGAAAAGATGACCTTCGTACTGATTTCAGTCGTGCCGCACACTTAGCTTTTCCATATATGATATATACTTTCACTGAAATATAAGCATATGTGAAACAGATAGGAACAAAGAAAACCGTCTGCTTTTCATTTGGCCGTGTTGCAACGGGGTGCGCAGCGGTAACGAAGTGAATCCCATTTTATCATGAGGTTCAATGTATCAACGGGAGAATCAAAAGCTACAATGAACAACAGGGAGAGCATTCTGGCGCGTTCGTCGACAACTCCTGACTTAAGCGTATCCGACCAATCTGCATGGAGAACACTCGGCAATGGCGCCCGCGTCACCTGAACCACATTCTCCTGTATTGTAGCTTGCTCCAAGTCGCATGCAAACTCGTATTCGGTGGGAGCGCACAAGCCCAATACGTGCACCAATTTGGAAATGCCCCTGGTTAAACCTTCCGTGCTGTTTTGAAGGAAGGTGTTTTGCAAGTTTTTCGTCGCCACCTGCAAGCAGATAACTTGTTGCAGAACAAAGGCAGAATTATGGAGGTTGAAGTGACGCTGCTTCCTGGCAGTAAAGGTTTGTACATCTGGATCGATTGGAGCGCGTAGGTGCTATACAGT
Organism: Chytriomyces sp. MP71; assembly: GCA_025201725.1. Classification (NCBI taxonomy): domain Eukaryota; kingdom Fungi; phylum Chytridiomycota; class Chytridiomycetes; order Chytridiales; family Chytriomycetaceae; genus Chytriomyces; species Chytriomyces sp. MP71. The sequence continues at coordinate 2,552 of MU614625.1, forward strand.
CCATTAAATCTGGGAACGGGAGACAGGCCCTCTCGTCGCAATCCTGCGTGCGCTCAAGGACCTGAATCGAAGCAATACGCTGAGTCTCCGCTTCTCTGAGGACTTTGGGCTGCAGTCGCACTTCTCGTGCGGGCCGAGCGGGTAACGACCATGTTTTGAGTGGGTGGGAAGGGGCTAGTCAAGGGCGGAAAGTGGGTGGCTGACCGCGCGACCACAAAACAAAACAACCACGCAGCGACGCGAAGGCCGCGTTCGCCTCGTTTCGGCTCTTCGCCGCGCCGAGTCCTGCGTTGTCGGCAACCTCGGCCACTGCACAGCACGATCAGCTTGACCATGAACACCACAACGAACTCCTCAACCCTAACGCGCGCTTCGCAGCACAGCTCGATCGCTTCCCGAAAAGCCACGTGCTCGCATTCTTGCTGCCCCACAATCCTCCCCACCTCGCTTCCCTCTTCGCCGCCCTCGCGTGCAACCCAGAGGTGGTCAACACCAATGACGATATGGACGACGGCCTCGTAGTCACGCTCTCTGTCCACCCGAAGACAATGTTCCACCAGATGGAGCTTGTGGACGAGTTTGACCGCGTCTCACTCAGAAGCGAGAAGGCAGAGGCAGGCTGCGAACTCTACTTCGAGAGTCTCGGTATGCTTCCCTACTTAGCACACACATTTAATCATGATCAATAGACTTAGGCAGGAAGGTGCTTTATGAAATGGACTTTGTGCCGAACAAGATCGACCCCATTGTTCATCGTCTCCCAACACCGCCACCCGCTGGATACGCATTTGTAGTTCAGATTGAGGCAAAGGAGTATGTGCGGACCATTGCCGCTTTACATGACGCGAGCGATCGCGGTATGCTATTTATTTCTGTGTGGTTTGACTCACAGAACCCAATGCCTAGTGACCATTAAGGGCGGCAAAAACAGTATTATGTTTGAATCTTCAGGCCCAAACGGAACACTTCAAGTGGGACTCTCTCAAAAGACTCACGCGCAACGGAAGCCGGTTAAACCCTTTCTGAGAATCACTGTTTTTTGTGTTTTTAACCACAATCTGCACATCCCGACCGACTTCGAACCACCAGATTCCACGCTTCAAAATCCTCTATTATGCCGCCCCCGGCATCGAACAAACGTTCAACACGCGCTACCTCCTCGCCTTTGCGCATGCCGTCCATCTCGGCACAACCGTGCTCCTCTCCTTCCCACCCAACCCCAGCAGCCCCGTCCTCGCGGCCCTCGCGCAGGCGTCCGCGGGCAGCCGTGCACCGAGTCCACACGGGAGTCGCCCGGAAAGTCCCTATGGCGGCGCGCCGCCTCCCCCGCCGCCTCCGACAGGGAGCGCAACGACAGTGTCGCCGTTGCGGGCTGCGCACTCGCATCTGCGCATATCGCATCCAATTGAGGTGGTGGGACTTGCGGCTGGGGAAGTGGCTGGGCTAGGCGGTGCGGCTGAGGAGGAGGTGTTTAAGCTTGCGACTTCGTTGACGACGGGGCCTGGGACGGCTGCATCGACTGCGTTGGGGGCGACGGTGTCGGGTCTGCCTGGAGATGCGTTATTGGAGGGTAGGAAAGTGGTCGGAGTGTTGGAGTACTTTTTGGCGCCTGAGTCGCAGGCATGATGAGGATTGGGGTAGCGTCCTTTGTGTGATCCTGTGACCCCGTCTATTTTTCTCATTTGCTATATCAACTCTCGTTACATTAAGAGTATTTTGAAGGCCTATCTTTAATCCTCATCATTAAGAAATAACAGAGAAAGTCTTGAGGTCTCTCTTCAATATTGAACACCAGCGACGCACAAGTTTCTCTTGCCTTCATGCGAAAACACATTAAATCATGTGGCAACCAAAAACTTTTCCAGCCAATCACAGATCACACCAAAGTCGTCCCAAGCAACCACACCCTGAATGCCCTCTCTCGCGCAGTACGTCTCCAAATCTTTGCCCCGCTTGGCAAACACGACATCTGCATCCACAGCGGCGCTCAGATCGCTCACGCCGTCCCCAATAAAGAGAATACGCGGCCTGTCTTGGTCCGAAAGACCTGCGGCCTTAAACTCTTCCTTTAGCTTGCGGATGGGCGCGCCTACCCATGATTGTTGGATTGAGTGCTCCGTAACATGGATGTTGCCCAACGAGTGGAAACTCATTCTCACCCTTGTCATGGCCAAACGGGCTGTCGTCCACGTATTGCAGCCGCCACTGCGTGGATCCATGCTCCGAGAGCACAATCTCGCACCCGTTTGCGTAAATCTCACAATTCGCAAAGGAGGCCATATAAAGTGAGACGATGGGTTTAAGCCCAGCCGAGACCACTTTCAGCGTCTTGCCATGCTTTTGCAGGATGGCATGGAAGCGAGCAAACTGTGTGTCGTGCGCCACCTGTGTTTGGCGTTGGCACCCAGTGGATCGGGCCGGCTTATAAGCCAGGAAGCTCTAGAGGGGTAACTCACTCCGGCCGCTCTGAGCAGTGCGATTGCCTCGTCAAAAGTGGCCAAGGAGACACCCGCCCACATCTCGTTGTTGGCATCGCGGTAGCTGCGGACACCCTCAAGGATCGAGTCGTCCAGCTCAGTGCGCTTTGCAGTTCCGATTGCATGATCAATGATGATATTCCCAGTGTCCTGCTGTGTAATGGTTCCATCAAAGTCACTGAAGACCACAAAGTCGGGCATGGCTTGACCAGAGTTTTTTCCACTCGCAGACAATGAAATCGAAAAACGGATCTTCCGAACCAGACTTCCGCTCAATCCGTCTTCACCTGCAGCTTCTTTTCCAAAACAGCAATTTTAGCTACCGCAGCCTCAGCAATTTCGCGCGCCACTTCTGCCAAGTGCAACGCCTCATCTCGTTCCTTCATAACCATTTCCAGCACTGCGTGCAAATCCGACAGCGGTGCACCTCTGTCGGAGGATCCCAAATCATTGGTGGTCGTAGCTGAAGGGGGGGCCGAGAGAATTTTCCAAACTGGAGTCAAAAGGGAGGGTACGTCTATATCGAGAGCAGAGGTCAAATGAAAGGTTTGCTGCGTGATTGGTAGCTGACTCACAGGAGGCATCGTCACCCAAGCCCGCCTGTCGCTCTGCGCCTTCTTGAAGGGCAAAAAGTTGCTGCCCATAGTATGCATTGAGGGCGTCAATGTGCGCCAAGAGATCTGGGGTGGATGCGTTCGCGGCCGGAGCAGCCGGTGGCGGAGGCAGAGTAATTGCCATAGATTTTGATGCAGGGGTATTGGGTCTCTTCTTGGCCTGTAACGCAGACACGTGGATTCAGGCGATGCCAAAACTCAATGAAAGCGACTCAACAATTTTTGCAGCAGGATGGTCGGCCGCAGGACCCTCCGCCTTCCTTTTGCGCGAGAAAGTCTCAAACAACTCCGAGCCGAAGGCCACGGCTCCGTCCACAGCTGTCGAATTGGCCGGCTGCATACTTCCTTCTTCGCTAATGTCGTAGATGGGGAGACGGGTCACGTTTCCCTTACGTGTGTTTCCGTCAAAAGTGCACATGGGAAGCGGATGTTCGGGTAGAGACATGAGACCCTCCACTAATGTTGGAATGCGCGAGTGAGTTAGGGAACGCGACAGGCTCGATTGAATGCATCCTCTTCGCTCGTTGCCGGCAATGGTTATATTTTTGGCAAGTACACCGGCTCATGATTATAGGCAGTTGCTTGGTCGTCAGCCTGTTGGATTCCATTCGTGCCATTCCACCTCAGCACATTCTCGAGCGCTCCTTCGACATCCGTCCACCAAAGTAGGAGCATACCTCGCTTCGACAACTGCTGACTCAGAGTTGTCATGATAGAACCGCGTTCGCCACCAATGGCTACATTTCCTGTCATATAGAGCCAGTTCTTTTCGAGGCCATCGTAAATGACCGCCTTTTGAAAAACCATGGAGCCATCCGTGAGTTTTCGGCCGGCGTTTGTGTGAATGAGGTTGTAAATGACGAGCTGCAGGCGTTCACGACTGGGAGGGAGGCACGGGACATGAGCCGCGAGGGTGATGATGAACGAAGAGGACATACATTGTGGAGGAGATCTTTTGCACGAGATAGCGGCCGCCCTCGTTGCACGCGGCGCACTCTATTTTAGAAGAGGCAATGCAGATGAGTGCGTGACGGAGGGGGACAGGGGCCTTTTACCAAAGTGGAAGAAAGGGTCGCCGACAAGCAGCGTGGCGCAGTTGCGTAGGTTTGGAATGCACTCTGATTCGAGTGCGGTGATGAGTGGTTGACAGTTGCGCTCGTGACTCGGACTCGCAACCAACACGAACACTCAACTTTGGTGGAAGCGGGTGCCGCATTTGTGACACGGCAGCGCAGGCATGTTGCTTCTGTCGGTTTCAGTTCGCGGTGTTCGTCAGCGACACGTCCCTCCTCCAGTCTGCCCGTGCGTCCCCACACCCTCCCCTCCAACAGTCCAGCTCTGGACCCCGTCGATGCACCATGCCAACAATCTGCAAAGCCACTCAACTGGTCGTCCAACCCTTGGTGACAGCATCCGGCCACGCTCGACATTCTGCTTCTTTCTTCGCCCGCATTTGTTGCCCTCACTCTCTCTCCCCCGAGCCACCGCTTGTTTACCACTCTCAGGTACTCTCAGATCGTGTGCACTTTTATTGGATGCTTCTTCCACGCGACCCTGGCGCAATCGTTCGACATAGGTTTTTTACCCACTCGTCCCATTCTCTTCGTCCCTCTTGCTCCTCCTCTCTGTCTTCTCCCGTCTTCGCCACTTCCCTCCGTGCGATTCTAAGTGTTTCTATGGCGCGTTCCCGACTTCGTTTCCGCTTCCGCTTCACCCAATCAACAATTTCAAATGGAAAATTGCTTCGAAATTGGTCAAAATTGGCCAAGCCGACAACCACGTAGACAAAGTAAAACATGTCCGACAAACAGGGGCCAGCGTTGTCCCCAGAGGCACAACCCGAGCTAGAGGCTGAGCAACCAGAGCTTCCTCTCTACAAGGTCAGCTTCATAAACAGGTTAACCTTCAGCTGGCTGGACAGGTTTGTTTGTCGTCACATACTTCCACTTCAGTGAATGCCGCTTGACATGCATGCAATGCCAGACTGTTTGCCAAGGGATGGAAGAATCCACTCGTTCTCAGTGACATGTACAAGATACCGGAACAGTTAAATACTGAGCGCTTGTCGGATGCCTTCTGGGAAGAGTGGAACCGGCTTCTGTCGGAAAGATTGCAAACGGGCGACAAAACCAATCCCGACGGAATGATGCTCCGAGCTGTTATTTGGAACATATTTGCTCGGCGAACGTTCGGCTGGGGTATCCTGCTCATTCTGTCAAACCTGTGCAATCTATTTGCGCCTTATTTCGTCCAGTGGATTCTGACCTTTACCGTGAACAAGTACCTTGCCCACAAGAACGTCCCCACTTACGTGGAAGGTCCTCTGGGAAACGGTCTCGCCCTAGTGTTTGGACTTCTTGCCACTCAAGTTGTCGGGGCATTCTTGTCAACGCACTTTACACAAGAGGCAAGCATTGAGGCAGTTCGCGTCAGAACGATGATGACTGCAGTTATTTACCGCAAGTCGTTGAAGCTGTCGTCCTCAGCTCGTCAGGAATTTTCTGCTGGAAACGTCACCAATCTTATCTCCACGGACTGTAACCGCGTTGAAATGTTTATGTGAGCACATAATTCTGGGTGGTTTTCGGATTACCTGAGTTGTTGACCATCTCGTTTCTGCCTTGCAGTAACTTCGCCAACTACATCTGGACTATTCCTCTCTCTCTGGCCATCAATATTGCATTCCTCATTATTTCATTGGGATGGCCTGTCATTGCGGGTATCGGCTTGTTGATTCTATCTGGACCGCTCCAAGCATATCTCTTCTCTTTGATTATGAAGATTCGCGCCATCATGGCCCCAATCACTGGCAAGCTATTCCTTTATTCATATGTTATTTACTGACTTTGTTTTTTGCAGGAAAGCGCGTCAACCTAACCACCGAAGTCTTGTCTGGTGTTCGCGTCATCAAGTTCTTTGCATGGGAAGGCGCTTTCTTTGATAAGGTCAACGACATTAGAAAGTCAGAAATTGCGCTCGTCTTGCGCCGCTCCATCTATATGGCCTTCGTCATGACGCAAGGATTCGCCATCCCAATTTTGTGCTCTTGCATCACCTTTATCATCTATGGATCCATAAACCCGACCTTGAAGGCGCAAGATATCTTTTCCTCCATGTCCTGGTTCAACCAACTGAGGTACGGAAAATGCGGTGGAGGATAGGGTGTGAAGGCTGACAAACCCACGATGCAGAATGCCTCTCTTCATGCTTCCCTTGCTTCTCAACTCGTTTGCCGAATTCAACGTAGCTATGCGCCGTATCGAGGCCCTTCTTCTTGCCTCCGAGGTTGAGTCCTCCAGGATCAATGACCCTGAGGCTGAATACGCCGTGTCCATTGAGAATGGTGTATTTGAATGGACGGGCGAAGTATACGGGCACGGATTTGAAAAGCCGAAGCCTATCGTTCCGGGAAAGAGAGGCGGAGGTCCTGGCGGGAAACCCTCCGATGCCAAAGGCAAACCTTCTGCCACTGGTGGCAAATCTCCTGCAGCTGTTGATTCTGCCGCCGCACCGGCTATTAAGTCGCAGGATGACGAAGTCGAAGTGACGTCGGTGGTACAAGTTTCCTCACTCAAAGACATCGACTTCAAAGTTGAGAAGGGCTCACTCACGGCCATCGTTGGAGCCGTCGGATCCGGCAAGAGTTCACTTTTGAATGCCCTCATTGGAGAAATGAGACAATTGGAGGGTCAGATTACCCTTAACGGAACTCTCGGCTACGCGGCCCAAAGCGCGTGGATTCAAAACGCCAATTTGAAGGAAAACATTCTCTTCGGCCGCAAATACAATAAGGAAAGATATCTTAATGCGCTTCTGGATGCTGCCCTGTTACCTGACCTCAAGGTCCTGCCAGACGGGGACAAAACGAGCATTGGTGAGAAAGGAATCAACTTGTCGGGTGGGCAAAAGCAGCGAGTCAACCTTGCGCGCCTCATATACAATGACTCTGACATCGTCTTGATTGATGACCCCTTGTCGGCTGTCGATGGTAAGTTTCCTTTTAGTCGATAACCGTCCACTCGTACATCTAAACCTTTACGTCAGCCCATGTGGGAGCTCACTTGTTCAATCGCTGCATCAAGGGCGCATTGTCTAACCGAACTCGTCTCCTTGTGACCCACCAGCTACACTATCTTTCGCAATGTGATCGTGTGATCTTTATGAAAGACGGGAAGATTACTGAGCAAGGAACTTACCGCGACCTCATTGATGCGGGAGGTCAATTTGCCAAAATGATGGCCTCTTATGGTTCTGAGTCTGATGATGCACATGGCGTGGATGTGACGGATGTCAAGGAAGCTCAAGCAAAGCGGGAGCGCGATTTAGATGATTTAGAGCGCTTGCTTGAGGAGAAGAAGACGGGAAAAGATATGATGACTGTCGAGGACCAAGAGACGGGAAAAGTGGCTGCTCGTGTGTGGATGAATTACGTGAAAGCATCGGGAGGCTGGTTTGGCTTCGTTCTACCGCTAGTCTTTGTGTTGCTAATTTTTCAGCTTTCTCGTACCGGAAATGACCTCTGGTAAGTGTTGTTTGTAACAACGGGGTCAGCCTTGACTCATTTTCATCACTCAAAGGTTGACTTACTGGACTGACAACACGTTTCGTCTCACCAATACTCAGTACATTATCGGATACATTATTTTCGCTCTGTTGATGACACTTTCCACTTTCGGATACGCCCTCTTCTTTGCATTTTCTGGAACTCGTGCCTCACGGAACTTACACGATTTGGCGCTGGAACGCATCTTGAGGGCTCCGACATCCTTCTATGGTAAGTCCTATGCCCATGATTTAGACTGACTGGGTATTCACTGTTCATATTTTTCGTTGCAGACACCACTCCACTGGGTCGCATTCTGAACAGATTTTCTCGTGACGTTGACGCGGTTGACAACAACTTGTCGTTCTCGTTCCGCCAGCTGGTGTCTCAGATAGGAATCACGATTTCCACATTCGTCGTCATGTGTTCTGCTCTGCCATGGTTCACTATCCCCGTCATTCCCGCACTCTTCGTCTACTATGGCATTGCCGCCGTTTACCGAACAACCGCACGTGAGATGAAGCGAGTGGACTCAACCACAAAGTCACCGCTCTATAACAACTTGGGAGAATCACTCGTGGGTCTTGCGACCATTCGCGCATACAACGACGAGCACCGTTTTATCGTCAAGAATGACTTGATCACTGACAACAATAATTCGCCGTATTTCCTGCTTCTCACTGCCCAAAACTGGCTCACGCTTCGGCTCCAACTCATCGGATCTCTACTCGTGTTTTGCGCATCCTTGATCGGCATCATTTCTGACCTTGACCCGTCCATGTTCGGCCTGACTTTGTCGTATTCACTGTCTGTGACGCAGATTCTCAGCATGACCATCCAAAACTTCACTCAAACTGAAATTGCAATGAACAGTGTTGAGCGCATTGAAGCATACGCTTACAGCGTTCCAGTGGAAGCTGATGCCATCATCAAGGACAATAGACCACCCAAAGATTGGCCCGTGGCTGGCGCGATTGAATTCAAGGAAGTCGTGATGCGTTATGCTCCGACGCTTCCTACTGTGTTAAACACTGTCTCTTTCACGATCAAAAGCCGCGAGAAGATTGGTATCGTTGGACGGTGAGCTCAGCTATTGGTTGTTTACACGGACTGAATCCCTGACGCTTTAAATCAGAACGGGGTCCGGAAAGTCGTCGCTCATGCAGGCGCTGTTCAGAATGGTGGAAGTATCATCCGGACAAATCTTTATTGACGGCATCGACATTGGCAAGATCGGGCTGTCGGACTTGCGATCCCGCGTTGCCATCATTCCGCAAGACCCCGTCGTCTTTTCTGGCAGCTTCCGCAGCAACATGGATCCGTTCAACGAGCATACGGACAATGAGCTTTGGGATGCACTTGCTCGCGCGGGACTCAAAGCAAAAGTGGCCAAGACGGAAAAAACCCTGGATGGCGTTGTGGATGCTGGAGGTGAAAACTTGTCAGTTGGAGAGCGTCAGTTGTTGTGTCTGGCGCGTGCGATGCTGAAGACTCCCAAAATTCTCATCATGGATGAAGCGTTAGTAAGATTGATGACGCGTTTGGCAGTTTTTGCTTACTTCATTCTTTCAGAACCGCTAATGTCGACTATGAGACGGACGCGATGATTCAGAAAGCGTTGCGGGAGGACTTTGGAAATGCAACTGTACTCACAATTGCTCATCGCTTGAACACAGTCATCGATTATGACAAGGTCATGGTTCTCGAGAAGGTAGTTATTGTTTCGCCGTTTTTTGTGTCATGAAGCACGTCATTTGACGATCTTGTTTAGGGCATTTTGGCCGAATTTGATTCGCCAAGCAACCTGTTGTCAGACGAGGGTAGCATGTTCTCCGCTCTTGTCGCCCAAACAGGAGAAAGCAACGCCTCCATGCTTAGAGATATGGCGAAGTGATATTATGAAATTATTTCTTTGAAAGTAAGAGAAGAACAAAACTTAAAATATTAAAGAGTGGTAAAATACACACTATTTGCCCACCCAGTCACGCTTTATTCAATCAGCCGTCATGGGCAAAATGAAATATGCCGCTACGAAAAAAAATAATTGAAACGCACCCAATCCACTTTACGCAAGCTTGGCACGGATAGCACTCTCCAACTTTCCGTTGTCGGCGGCAAAGTTACGAATTCCCTCAGAAAGCTTCTCAGTGGCCATAGCATCTTGGTTCATTTCCCATCTGAAAGACTTCTCGTCGTAAGTAAGGCGAGGGATATCCAAAGCCTGGGCCTTGGCAGCGTCCAATCTTGGCTCCAAAGACTTGGTGTCCTTCTGGAGGCTGTCCAAAAGGGCAGGCGAGATGGTCAAGAAGTCGCAACCAGTAAGCTCCTCAATCTCGCCAGTGTTACGGAAAGAGGCACCCATCACAATGGTCTTGTAGCCAAACTTCTTGTAGTAGTTGTAGATACGCTGCACGGAGATAACACCTGGGTCCTCAGTCTGAGTGTAAGTGTTGCCGGTGCTCTTCTTGTGCCAGTCCAAGATGCGACCAACGAACGGAGAGATGAGGGTAATCTTGGCCTCAGCACAAGCGACAGCCTGGGCGAAACCAAACAGAAGGGTCAAGTTGCAGTGAATGCCGTGAACGGCCTCGAGCTCCTTCGCGGCCTGGATACCCTCCCAAGTGGACGCGATCTTGATCAGGACACGGTCCTTGGACACACCAACCGCATCGTAAAGGGCGATGATGCGAATGGCCTTTGCAATGGTAGCCTCCTTGTCAAAGGAAAGTCTGTCATTGCATAATAAGAAACACGTGCTTTTTAGGGTTTTGGGCTTTCACCTGGCATCCACTTCGGTAGAAACGCGACCCGGAACAATCTTCAAGATCTCGGAACCAAAGTTCACCAACTGGAAACCACGATCAATATAAAACTAAAAGATTAGAAAGATACTTACGAGCTTGTCGAGAGCCCACTGAAGCTGCTCATCGGCGTCGCTGTTGAAAACGGAGAAATGAGGGACGTTTCAGATAAGATGAAAGAGGAGACATACGTGGATTTGTTCTTGGCCCACTCAACTGCCTCGTCGATGAGCTTTGCATACTGAGGCTTCTGGGAAGCGGCGAGGATCAAGGACGGGTTGGTGGTTGCGTCCTGCGGCTTGAAGTTGGCGATGGCTGTAGGTGCGAGTCAGCACGGTGACCATCGTGGACAAGTACATGAATACGCACACTCAAAGTCGCCTGTGTCGGCAACGACCGTGGTGTACCTGTTTTTATACTTCGCATCAGATCGGAATCGACCAGCGACAAGGCAGGAAAACAGCGACGCGGAAGGCGACAGAGGATCGCGGCCGTCCGCATGCATCCGATCGTGGACGGGTCCCGTCGTCGTCGGGACGCAGGGACACTCACTTCTTCAGGTGGTCAAGAGTGCTGCTCATTTTGGTTGAATTTTGACTCTCCGCAAAAGCGGGTTGGCCGCCTTTTCTCGCTTGCAAGATTGGAAATAGGAAATAGGGATTCGTAATCGACGGACAAGAAAACGTCTCGAAACGATCAGTGGTGTTAATCCCTGGCAATCTACTATGTCCACCTCAACAGCACCTTGTTTCACGGCCGTCGATTCTTGGGTGTCGCAGGATGAAATGTGCCTGAACGTCACTTTCACCGCGGAGCCAGAAATGAACGTGAGCTCTTGTCAAAGGTAGACGATGCACGCGTCATTAATTCTAAATGGGTTTTAGAATCAAAACTATCACGTTCGTTTCACTTTTCCGACGTGGTTCATAATGGGACGGCAACCTTACCGTGCTCCGCATGGTACAGTCAGATGCTCTAAAGCTGTTATATCAAGTGTGCGTGTTCTCGAATCATTACTTTCTTCCTTACTTTGCTCAACATCAGACCGAACAAACCATTGACTGTACATCCGCCGGTTATCCTTCGTTCTTTGCCGTTTTCAATATGAACTCGAATCAAGCTGCTCCCTCGCAGTACACACAAATGTCTATCGTTAATAATGACAAGTCTACGATACCTTGCGTCTTGAAACAGTGGTGTCCACCTATAGTCACTGACGCTACCACGTCAGGGGGTGCCGGCGGAGATTCGTCAAGCCAGATTCCAGCTGGTTACATCAACCTTCCTCTCATCGGTCCGCAACCTCCTTGGGTAGTAACCATCTTATTTTCTGCAATAGGAATTGTTCTTGGGGGGGCCTTGTTCATGTATGTGCGACATCGGACTCGAGCACAGAGAGAAGCACTTAGGTCAAGTCAAACGATCGCAACCACTCCCACAAGCTCCCCGAAAGGAACTGAAGGGCAAATATTAGATCCTGCCTCCATGACGCTTATGCAAAAAGCCGAGTTAATGAAGCAAGGGAAGCTGAAGCCGCAAAGTGGAACTGTTTGATTCACTGCCATATCGTTTTAAGGGTACTATTCAACGGACTTAAGAAAATAATATCCATAAATCAGAGAGATTTACATTGCTCAAGAAAAGGATGGCATCCCTTGAGACTTCCATTGACACCCCACTTGTGCAAGAGAGGCTTCCAGTGCCTGGCAATTTCTCGCAATGTTGCTTTTGGGCGACATCTGATGAAGATGCAGCCCGAGTGTCTTACGTCAACTTATTTGCGTTTCAACCCTTGTCTGCTCTCAAATTCAATTATTCGATCAATCTTATTTTTCCAACCACATATGTCATCGGAAAGGAGCCTTATCTTCTCTTGTCAGGAACGAACGTAACCTGCGTTTCCGCCAGCTTCAACAACACCTTCCAACAGTTAAAATGCGAATCGTCCAATTCATCGTCCTTTTCCGCGGTTTTTGACATGCTCATACCTTCGTCTGGAGCCGAGATTCCGAGGTTCACCGTTGAAATGGACACGCAATGTACACAAACCTCGTCATGCTCGAGTTGGCCTGAAAACTTTACTGCAAGCACAGGAGGGGGATACATGACAACATGGTTTCCCGGATTGATTGCTATCCTTTGTGTGATGGTGCTCTTTGGCGGAGTCATCGTCTTCGCGTGCATTCACGTCAATCGAACGAAGCGTGAACTTGAGAGGCAGCACACGACAATGAGTGCAACTCTCAACAATGTGTTGGAATGCTCGGAGAAGGCACGGCACCTGATTCATGTGCAAATTCTGGAAACTCCAGCCTTTGACGTCAAATCGTTCGAAAACTTGACAGAGGCACACGATGAAGCCGGCGCATGTCTGCAAAAATTATACCATAATCACCATCTAAAGGGAACAGACAATCTAGCCTCTTCTACTTTTGGAGAAGATGAACCACTCGACCAACTAGTTTCAAAAACTGTGGTGGCGCCAGGAAGACTTTCGCGAAAGGCATCAAAAAAAGATTCATGCCATTCCAAAGAACAAGTATTGAATCTTAAGTTATCAGATGTCCATGCTGATAGTAGGGATGGTCGGGCGCCGGCTCATTCAAGGAAACTTTCGAATGTGCAAGAGTTGAAGGCAAGATTTGAGCAACAGCAATTACAGCAAACGGCAAGCAAGCAGCCTTCAGAAGAACCCGCCAAAGTACTTGCATCCAAAGACAGAAGTGACGAGCGTGAAAGTTTATCACCTGTTCCGGTTGTGGTCGAAGAATCAAAACCATCAGAAATGCCCGGACGCTCTACTCTTGCAGCAGATCGTGCCAGAATGTCCGCCCTTGCTCCTCCTGGTGCATTGGAACCGGTGTCTGGGACCTCAGGCAAGAAGACAGGTCGGAAATCAAAAATGCTGCACAAGCAAGAATTGCTTTCTGAGACTTTGAACGATTACGCAAACGCTGCGACAAACAGGTATTCGAAGGAGTCATTGCACGACAAGTGATCAGTCAGCCTCGTTTTATCTTGTCCTAGTATCTTATGATAATGAAACTTGCCCCACCTTCACCCAGCTGTCGACAGGTCCCTCAGTCCGCCAAATCTCAATAACTTCAACGTGCACCACAGACCCGACAATGCTCCAGTCGTGGTTGCTTTTGATTTCGTTACAGACTCGCGTTTTCACGTCCAATTCAAGGTCCCCATACACCAAGGAGAGATGCGGCCAGAACGGTTCGTTGTTGGGAGGCGGATACAGGTTGCGTAAAGACGCATTCAAAGACATCAAGGCATTGTTTTCCGCGGCCTTGGCCATAATGCACTGTCTTCTCGTTGAGTGCCAACACACTTCCCAAGCAAGTCAAGGGCATTCACCTGAAAGAAGAAATCCTTGGTCACAATGTCGACCAGTGGTACATCGAAAGGTGTCACATCCTTGACCGCGTCAGTGATTGTGGTAAGTGCCTCCTCGGGTGACGCAAGAACCGATCCCAACAGTGTGATATGTGGCTCCCAAACAGGCGTGCCCAACTCGGCACTGTAGTGTTTGACGACTTCTGTAAGTGCGCGATCGAGTTTGCTGCCTTTTGGAGGGCCAATCCAAAGGGACAGTCCAGCAATGGTTCCCGACATCTTTTTTTGGACAACTGAACGGCAACCAGCATTTATTTGGATCAAGCTAATCCCTCATCAATAAGCCCAAATGTTTACACGCGGGATGGGTAGAGCATGACTCTGATGCTAGCACCGAAAGACTTGGGTGGCAAGTTGCTTCTGAACTTGGCACGAACCACGCCAGAGTTTCCGTGGCTGCGTGTGACACGGCCCCAGATGACACGGACACGGGATCCGTTAATCTCACGCTTCGCCTTGTAGACGTAAGCGACACGCTTTCCAAGGTAGAAGGCAGTGTCAACGGTGGTCTGCACGTTTTCAATCTGGAGGAGGGAGGTGTGCTCTTTGGTGTTGCGCTTGGAGCGGGTGAATCCGAGGATCTTTCCCTTGGCGTACAATCTATTTTTCGGTACGCCCCAAGTTAGATGGGCTATACGCCGTACAAACAGCGGGAGTACAGAGTGTGCGGAGTGCCGCCATTCCTTGCCATGTTTCGCTTTTGGTTGTTCGTCCAGCTTCGATTGCGTCAGATTCGTAGTGCCCCTGCGCATTCCCTTCAGATCCTCATAAATAGCGGGTGCATTCTTTATCCTTTGACAGGCCACGTCGGCATGCTCCACGCTGAACTGTGCTCCGTGCCGGATGGACGGCATCTAGCCACGACCACAATCATCCATCCGTCCCTCCATCCCTCGACCGCACTTCCAGCATCGAATGTGCAGTGTAGGCTGCTTCATGGCAGAAATACCATCCGACGAAGTGATGCGATGCTGCAGGGACTGTGACGCGAGCGTGTACCTGTGAGGCTTAACGTTGACCATGCTGGAGATGTTCGAACAAATTCCAAATCTTCCGCGGTATCTCAACGCTTTCACTCCGATTTTGGCATATGTGCATTTATTGACGAAAAGAGTTAAGGAGCATACTCAGGTAAGACGTCTGCAGCTGTCGGAACTTCGTTCACAATCCTCATTGGCCCGGGTGTGGGCCGCTCCCGCATCTCAATCTCCCCCAACATCATCACCTCGTCTACCGGCAGAACCCAAGCAGGCATAAGCACTCGCTCGCGCCTCCAAGTCGGGTCCTCCTGACTTTGCTTCCAAATCTCGAGTGCTGTCTCAAGTACCTCTACGCGCCGTTCGTTGAGCGCTTCTTGCGCTGCTCGCACAAGGTTGCGCGCGCGACCAATAGTTTCAGTAGTGGTACCTTTCGCGGCTTGTATGTAGGCTTGGCTCGCTGTGATTCGATCAATTTTGCAGCGACACCGGTGCAGAAGATTTTTCACATCCGCTTGTGTTACTGGGCTATCAGGGTTGGTTGGCGGAGGAGGGCTATTCCAGACAGAGTCAGGGGGCAGAATTGCACAAAAGGAAATAATACATACATAGGTTCATGGTCAGGTAAAGTGGTATCAATAGAAAAGGCATTTTGAAGGAAGAGGTCTGCCTGCGTGGTCAATTGCTTTGCGTCTAAATTTTGAATCTTCAGAAAGTTGGTTGAAAGCGCGCGCGTGCTCACCATAAATGAACTTAGTGCGGAACCAATCAGGAATTTCAGTCGCTTTCTCTTCTAAAAGCTTCAAAAGCGTCACCGCCGCCTTGAATAGCTTTTTGGACACCCTTAATTCGCCTTCTGCCGCCTTGTGGCGATCTAGTTGATCCATAGACTGCAACGAGAGGTTCATACTTCAACCCCGACCAGAGTTATAAAAATGTACCGATGCATAGTTGCTTTTGGAGCTTAATATTCGCAGTTTGAGTGCAATATCGTCCTTATCGTCTTCAAATGTCTGCAAATAAAAATTTGTCGGTGAGACAGGGAGCAGCCAAAATCTGATACGTACCCTGTCCATCAATTCTACAAGTTTGTGTCGCCATTTTACGAGTTCAGCGTTACGTTCGTCCATTGATTCGAGCTGCATAAGCAAGTTCTTGAGAAAAGACATGTACCCAGGTTAACAACGCACCACATTGATTTCGTTGATCAATCGCTCCGAGGTATCATTGGCTTGCTGCTTCATTTGCTCCAGTGCATTGCGGCTGGAAAGCAAATCGTCCTTGATTTGTCGCTCCCTTTCCGCGTAGTTGCCCTGCCATATTTGTAAGTAAGCCACTTTCCAAAATACGTGGACAGTGATCGGAAAGTCAGACTGTTGGCACAGAGAAGTTGAGGGCAGTTCCAGGGTCCTTATCCAGTGATTGGAAATCACGCAGTGACGCTGTCCCAAAGCCGTCCGCACAACGATCCAGTGCCGCGCCAAGATCCAGTCACAAGCAATGTATATGTTCTTCGTGGATGACTGCAGTTTTCCACCGCCTGCCTGGCTTGTTTCAAATACTGAATGCTTCCAGAAGTCACGAGCGAGAGTGGCACAGAGGCACATTGACCAAAGAAAGTCATAGAACGGTTGCGCAGATGGGATAATTACCCAGCAGGCAGCCTGAAAGGAAAGCAGAGAGAATTGCGAGGAGAGGGCGTCCCTCTGCGCAAGCAGTTTCCGCACGTGAGCGTCTCGGCGTGAAAGCTCCTTCTTGTCAATTTCCATGCGCTGCATGATTGTAGCGATGAGGCGTTTCTGCATAGATGCGTCGTGGGTAGGTGGGTAAGATGAAACGGAAAGTGACGACGGGGCGCTACCTGCTTCGGCAGTTTGTCGTCGAGATCGTAGTTGTCTGCGATGGAGTCTGCGAGCGTCTCTATTCGACGGGTGAGACCCTTACGACGCATGCACGGCCTTCCGTGCACTAGATGGGATGTCTGTCTCACCGTAGGCGGGCATAGCCTCGCGCAGCCGGACGGGGATCCCCGGCGCGCCGAGCGCCAGTGACAGCGACGACGAGGTGTGGCGCAGCAGCGGCGTGCTCGAGGCGTCCCGGCATTCGGGCGGCGTGGTGGCCATTGCGAGGCGGGGGAGGGGGGCTGCGGGCGACGGAGAGACTTTCTTCTTTGGTGGCGGGTGGTGGTGCGTCTTTGCGACAACGGAAATTGCAACCGAACAGAGCGACACGGAACAAGAAGCACCGCTCGCATGTTCCGTCTCTTCAACAAGAAGTCTGGCTCAGGCTCGCAGTCGCCGGCACCTGCCTCGCCCCAAACTGGCTCTCTCGCCGACGTCGGTCCGCGCGACGCTGCCTCCCCTCACCTACCATCGGGGCCACCCCTTGCGCAAGGCGTGGCCCAGTCTCAGGGGTCTCCATCGCAGCAGCAGCAGCAGCAGACGCAGCAGACGCAGCAGAACATGCCCGTTCAGCTCAGCCGCTCAAACAGTCGCGGCAGCGTCTCAAACAGCCAGAACCAACAGATGGCTTACAATCCGCATAACCACGCGGCGCACAACATACATCCTATGCCAAACATATCGCACCAGCACAACTCTCACCAGAATTACTCGGGAATGCCGCTCTCGCACTCACCATCTCCGGCCCCGCCTTCTCCAGGTCAGAACTACATGGGACCAGTTACCGGCACTGTTCCTATGCTCGCTCAATCGCCTCCGCGGGCAAGCAGCGCAGGTGGATTTAGTCTAATGTCGGGAACGGGGCGCGAGATGTCGACCAATTCCAATTTCAATTACGCCAGCAATCAGTCCACCAGCGTGGACTCACAAATGAATGCAATGCTCGCCCAGTCTCTTAGAAACGCTCAAATGTCACCAAGACCCGGCACCTTTGTCGTGGGTGGCAACGTGGTGCCTGTAGGGGTGCCGCACCCACAATCACCTCAACCTCCTTTTCAAAACCAAATACAGCAGCAGCAGCAGCAGCAGCAATTTAGACCTGCACCCATGAACATGTTTGGCAGACCGCCCAATCAACAACTCCCTTATCCTTCATCGCAGCAACAGTTCCAGCAGCAGGCACCCTACCGCCCTCCAACCAATATGAACCAGTTGCCACCACAACGTCTCAATTCAAACAACAGT
Organism: Chytriomyces sp. MP71; assembly: GCA_025201725.1. Classification (NCBI taxonomy): domain Eukaryota; kingdom Fungi; phylum Chytridiomycota; class Chytridiomycetes; order Chytridiales; family Chytriomycetaceae; genus Chytriomyces; species Chytriomyces sp. MP71. The sequence continues at coordinate 20,515 of MU614625.1, forward strand.
ACCATAAATAGCCCACCTATGCCGCAGACTCAAGATACTTTTCTTTCCATTCCTCAATTTTATAGTCATTTCCGCGCTTTACTCCATCCACATCTGCCTCCAAGCGCTTTGCATCGCGCCCCAACCTACCACCCGAGCCAAGACGAAATCGTGGCTTCTACTGTTCGATACCTTACCTCGATTCAGATGCCTCCGCGAGACATCAGCATCAGTCGTGTGCAGCCACCAGCAAGCCCGTCAGGCCTAGGAGTGACGCCCCAGCAGGCGAGTGGATATATGGTTCGTGTGAGTTTTCGGGGAATCAAGGTGTTAGAACGGAGTATGGAACTGCGCAGGGTTGAGAATGCGGTCAGGCTTCTGCAGCGAGTGTGGCGCGGTATATTGGGTAGGAGAAGGGTCACGGCGATTCGCAAAGCTAAGGATGAGGAGGTAATTACTGCTTGCTCTCCTTTTCTCGCTAGGTGAAATGTTGATCTATGTCCCGTCTAGGTGCGCCGGGCAGCGCAGGCTGCCTCAAACCAAAACGGCAGCATAACATCCAGCACCATGCCTGGAGACAAGCGCATGTCTCTCGATAAAGCGGAGCGCCGCAAAAGTAAAGTGACTGCTTTCAAGACGCACCTCTTCAAAGTATCCAAGGCATACGAAGCCATCATCAACAACACGGATGCTGTCAAGGACAGTGATGCCCCTTCGCAAGCTGAGGTGGATTTTATGCGTCTCATGAACAGTGACGAAACTTTCCGCCTGTCGCTTAACCTTCGTGCGATGCACAAACTTGAGAAGCCAGTCACTTTGGAAGAGGCCCAACGTAACTACGAAGTGCAAGGCGGCGTTCCTGGCCGTTCTCCTTCTCAAATGTATCACGATTACAGTCCGCGCGTTGTCGAGTGGATCTCGGCTGTGCTGGCGTACCCGAACCCCCCCACGACGACAGACCTGGTCACTTTATTGAGACCCAGCGACCCGCTTTGCCTCCTTGCATGTCAAATGTTTCCCCATGTGCAATGCAAGCTTCTCAATAAGGGGCCCGAATTCACCATACACAAGGCCGTGTTTTTTCTGGAATTGTGTAAGACGGTCGGTGTGAAACCTGGCATGCTGTTTTCCCTCAGCGATTTGTTCCTGGGTGGCGTGGATGATGATCCAACGCGCAAATGTGGTCTAACTGTGTTACGGACAGTTTGCGCGCTGGAGAGGCGCGCACGGCAGAGGGGCTGGGAAGGGCCTAACATGATCCTAAAAGTCGAACGAGCAAGTATTGCCAACAACCCGAGTGTTACGCCTGCTGGTCAGGAGCAGCCAGATGGAGTAAATGCTGAATCATCTGGACCTTCGGTCATCCCCATGCCGCAGCAATCAATAGCCAACGGTGGACAGTTACAACCTCAGCATCAATTCTTACAAATCCCTGGGCAGGAAAATTCTTCTGCATCTCCAAATGTTCTGACCATTGGAAGTCTCACAAAGCGTGGGTCAAAACTGCAAAGCAAAACATCCGTATCCCGACCTCGATCTGGCAGTATAGATCAGAGCGCCTTGGAAAGTATGGGGACATCCAATTCATCAGGGTCGGGCAAACGACGATCGGGTGTTCGCCCCCCTTCTATCTCGTCACGTGCTTCCGAGGAGAGTATGTCTGCACGAAGGAATACCTTCCAGCACTATGTCACTTCGTTGCCTCAGAACTTCAAAAATCTGGCACGAGATGACAAGATTTCTCATCTCCTGAAGTTAACAATCTCTGAAGCAAGGGAAAGCTTGCACGTGCTATACATCAGTAATGGAAGCGTCCATGAACGTGGTGATTACGAGGATTTAATGGCCGTGCTTTATTCAAAAGAGAGGGAAGAAGTTCTGAAGTTTGAGGAGCACGAGCGTCGAGTTCGTGTGGCTCTTGAGATTCGAGAAGCTATCACTCGCAGAAATGAATGCGTAAAAACTCTGTTGCCCAACGAGGTAAAACTCACTGTCCATTCCTATTTTCAGGAAACTCAATGTGTTCACATAAAATTTACAGGAACGCCATAGCACGAACCTCTCTGCGCTTTCTGAATATGTGGAAAACACAGTCAATTACAGGTTACGGCTGTATAAGAGACGTGACCGTGGATTGCCCACTCTAGTCCAAGTCAGCCCAACGAAGAAAGTTGATATTTTTACGCCACTTTACCCTGACGAAAGCTCGATATCAGTTCTGATGCGGATTGAAGCCGAGAACGAGGAACTGATTCTTCTGGATCGTGTCCTGAAGGAGCTTGTCTCGCTCCACTCGGCTTTACTGGAGGATTTGAAATATCTGCTGGAGTTAGAAGATGGTGTGAATGCAGGTGTTATCTCCATTGGAGACAGTCTGCTTCGATTTGCGGCTGAAGCTGCCACACCTTACATCACTTATGCAACTCTTGCAATGGGTGCTGCAGCCGACCCTGGTACTACTGCAGTGATTGTGGATATTGCTGCTGCAGAGGAGACTGAGGAATATGTCGATGAGAATGGTCAACCAGCACCCACATTTCAGAGCAGGGTTGTTGATCAGTTTGTTGGGCAATCTTTCAAGGAATCTGTATCTACAGAAAGTGGTGAAATGACAGCTCGTGATGCCAAGAATGTAGAGCTGACCTGGTACCTTAGCCAACCTTTGAAAGGGTTTTGGAGTTATCAAGCTACGATAGATGCTATGGTGGAGGCAGGAACTGTGAAGGGTGAGGTGTCTTCAGTGAAGGAATTGAGCAAACTCTTGTCTGATGACAATGACATTGGTGCTGAATGGCGGCACCTGCTTCGAGAAGACAGGAAATTGTTGGTCGCAAATGTGAAATTGGGATCAGTTATCACAGCTCTCATTTCAAAGCTTTCATTGTCGTTTTAGATGTGACGAAATGTTTACAAATTATACATTGACCTCTGTGGCACAAGGTTGAGCTCTGAGGATAACTCTCACAAGAACGCAGAGTTGTTGGAAACTGTGAAGATACGCTGCTTGGATCAATGTAAAAGCAAGACACCCAATTAGGTTTGTAGCCATGACGTGACTTATTCAACCCATTGGCAATGGAGTGACACTTTGCACCACTACATGATTGTTTGATCCATTTGTCTGGTAGGCTCAGAATGAGTGCACAAAGGAAGGTTCAACTGGGGCATGCAATTTGAGGCCCGAAAGCAGTATCCTCAATTCGTCCAACCGAGACACACACTTACTTTCCAGCCACTCCTCGACCTCCACCACCTCACTAAGCAGAATCTTGCCACTCTGAAGACTCTTGAAGCTCTTGGGTAAGTTGATGTATTTGTGCAATCGCTTGATCGGATTTCCTTTCAGCCAAAGGAAAGGGTTTTCATTTTCTAGGTTTAAATTTGCCAAGTTGCAAACGGGGCACTTTATTTACGTTTTTAACTTCAAAAATCCCATTCCATATCGTTTCCAGGTGCATTTTGATACGCCGGTGGAGGTAGCGCCATGTCTCCTGTTTTCACTGTAAGCAGCGCTTCCAAGGCGGCGGCAGTCGCAGCATCGTTGTCTCCACTTTCCTCAAAAAGACTCAAGACTGAGGTAATTTTGCAATCTTGGGAGGGAGATATTGATATTTCTGAGGAGTGGGGCAGGTTCCCATGCTCATTCAGAGGGGGGAATAACTGAGACTGTGAGTGCAACCTGCTCATATCAAGTTTGAAGGCTGCAGAGACTGCCTGAGACGAAAAATTTGTCATTGACTTCGACTGCATTGTTGCAATCTGTGTAGGAGGAAGATGCGATGAAGACTGTTGGAGGGGCGTCGTCACGCCCAAGTACGGTGGCAGGGGCTCGCTTTCTGGCAAGCCTTGTGGACGGCACATCGCTTGCTGCTGCCTTTCTTGTTCCTGTGTAGACACCAGATTCACATTACTCCTGCTTCCAGAACGAGAGTGATTCGTGTCTGTGTACTGCTCCATGTGTTCCCGGTACTTGATTTGAGACTCCAAATGGCGATGCTGCATTTGGAGGAGCAGAGCAGGCGAGACATCGGCATCGAGGACGGGGAACATATTGTTGTTGCTCGCAGTGGTGTTGAAGCTGTTCAGTAAGAATGAGACGTCTTCCCCGTCAGTTGCCGCAAATAGGCCTCCAGTTTGATTGCACCAATCCCACAGGTACTGTTGCTGTAATTTCATGTCCTCCATGGTTGACGATATCGAGGCTTGGTCCAGCTCAGTCTTAACAATATTCTGGTCCGAATACTGGTCAACGGCAAATAATTCCTCCAAACTTTTGGTAACAAAGGGATTGGCGCTGTTTCCTCCATACACTGGCGGTGGCGCGTTCAAGCTTAGCGAATCATTGCTTGTGGCGGAAGGAAACGCTGGAAGCTGTAACATATCTGCGGGTTGCTGCAAACAATAAGCTGGAATTTGCTGACTTTGTAATTGCGAGTCGAAACGGAATTGATATGCCTCTTCATCCTTTGACAGCCAGGATTTCCTATCCAGGGAATACAGCGACTTTGAGTCTAATGAGAATTGCTGTTGGGCCTGCTGCTGATTCGACAGATACAGATTGTTGTAGTCGTCAAACATCGATTTTTCCTCGTTGGTGATCGGAGCTTTGGGTGAAGTCGAAAGCGAGGTTCGCGAATGCAGTGACGCATTACAAGACATTGATGACGCAGACGAGGAAGCGTACGATGATGAAGATTTAGAGAATGAAGATCTGGAATACAGCGATGTGTCCCGGGCTGGTTCTTTCGTGCTACGCGACGCTGTGCTTACCGAACTGCGAGTCGCACTAAGCATGTCGTCTGTGCTATATCGAACATGCTTGTGAGATTGCAGGCAACTGCCAACAGACGAAGGAGTGGCGCTGCGCATGCTAGACGTCTCGCTCCCAGTGAAGCTCGACCTAGCAACAACGTTGGCTTTGCCGCTTGAATTCGCATAGAAAATGTTGTTATTTCCGCTACTACTGCTACTGCTGATGCTACTGCCGCTGCTCAAATTAGAGTTGGATGATGAGCCGAATCCAAACACGAGCGGAGGAACAGATTTGTTGCTAGTCTTTTTTGAGTTGACTGATTCTGTAATTTTCGAAGATATGGCGTTGAACGAACGCCTTGTTTGCGCTGAGACGTTGGCCATTGATTGTGTAAAGGACGAGAAGGTATTTGCCAAAATGGTATTTGTTGAAGAGGTGGACAGGCTCGAAATGGTTCGTTTTGCAGGCAGACCAAATGCGTGCTTGGACGATGGTGGGGGAGGCGGTGGCATAGCTGAGGCAAGGAGGGCAGCAGGGGACAGTGGCGACTGAAGCACCTGGTGCGACTCTTTGATCATGAGCATCATTTCAGTGAATACAGCATGCGTAGTGTTAGGCGGACAATGGACAGTCTTTGCGTTGTGGAATCTATCACATGGTTTGTGGGACGGACGAGGAGAGTTAATTGGGTGCTTCCCGCCACCAGCCACCACCAGTCCCAGAGGCCCCTAAGCTCCTCCCTCCATCCCTGCATCCGCGCAATCAGACACGTATATACCTGTCCTTCAGCTCGGCGGAGACCCATACGGTCCACTTTGCCGCGGGACCTTTCGCAAGCGGAACGCTCTGGGCCGCGGCGAGCACCGCCGCCACCGTGTCTGCCTCGCACGCTTCCAGAGTGTCCAATAGCGACGAGAGGCACAGATCGTACGGTTCGGAGAAGCGGCCGCGGTGCGCCACCACAAGCTTCAGGTTGTGACGCTGCGTGCGCATGTTTCCGCCTGGCAGTTCCAATGAAACTGAAAAAAAATGGGTGAGTGAGTCGTCCTTGGCCGCATCGCCCTTCTGCACCTCACATCATCACTAGAGAGTGCCGGAGGACTCCTGCTGGTCGCCTTGTGTTGGGGCTTCACAAATCCGTTCATCAAGTGGGTTCTCACGCACAGGCTATTCTGGTTGTTTAGACATCATCGATGCTTCAGAGCTGGTAGCACGGGCGTAGAACAAGTGTCGAAACGATACGCGCACGAGAAATGGTACATTCGCCTCATCCACGAAAACCTGTACTTGTTCACTCGATGGCAGGTATAAGCGAACTGTCTCGACGAGCACTGCTCAATGCTTAAAAAATAGTATATTCTCCCTTTGGCTGTCAATTTGAGTGGATCGACCGTGTTCTATTACACTCTCGGCCATTCGAACCTTTCCATGATCGTACCCATCACCAATTCCCTTACGTTCGCCTTTACTGTTCTTTCCGGGACATTGCTCGGTGAGAAAATTGGATCGCAGGGTGAGTGGCGTCGTGGAATTGCACTCTCTTCAAAGAAGCTGATCCCTGAGTCGTCAGACACTATGCTCGGCATTGCCCTTGTTTTCATTGGGGTTCTTTTGATGGTTTCGTAAATAGAAACACGAAAGGCAGAAGCTTTCGAACATTGTTTCTTGGTCATCATTTTCCTTCCAATCACTCCACTCTATAAAAAAGATGCGGCAAACCAGTGTGAGCTTGATGTGGCTTGCCGTCTCCTCAGGCGTTCATGCACAAGCGGTCTCCTTGACGCAGCAGAATGCGCAGCGCGCGACGCAGGCGCTGACGTTTTTGATACAAGGACCGGGCGAATGCCTGTTTCAGCATACAGACCTTCCGGTTGCCGCTCCTTCCAAGAACATGGCTGCCCTATGGCTACGGGCCATTTTTCACGACGCTGGAACTTACAATGCGGCAAGCGGCTCCGGTGGTCTTGACGGGTCGCTCCAGTTTGCACCAGAGGGCACAGACGAAGTGAACATGGGTATTCCGCCCTCGCTTGCATCCCGGTTCATTCCCAGCAGCAATTCAATATCGCCGGCTGATATGGTTGCTCTTGGTGGTATTGTCACAGTAGCTGTTTGCGGGGGGCCACAGGTGCCTTTTCGGGCGGGACGACTATCCTCCAACACCTCCAACAACGTGGCAGACCTTCCAAGCGATGCATTTGCGCCAGTCAGTACCATCAAAGCAGGTTTCCTGCGTATGGGACTCTCGGCTTTGGATATGGTCACTCTGACAACTGGCAGCCACTCAATGGGGTGCGTGTTAACTCAATCATCCTTTTTTGATCTTCAGTGACTCATTACACATCCCCACTGCAGTGGAGCGCACGCTGTGATTAGTCCAAACATTACAAAGGCTGACTTCGAGCCCTTCGACAACACTCCTGGTGTTTTTGACAATGACATTTTCAAGCAAGTTCTTGCTGGCAAGTGCGTGATTCCCATCGACTGTGCCTTTGCCAAAGATCCTGAGCTTCTTCCTTATATCCAGCAGTTGAGTAGGGTGTGGTTTTGACTTTGTTTTGACTTTGCAGATGCGTGCATTACGTGGTGGAGACTCACCATCCTATCTCTATTAGGTTTGCCAAAGACCAATCGGCCTTCTTCGCGCAATACGCGATCTCATTTGAGAAGATGCTGAATCTCAACCGTGCTAATTTGAGTGACCCAATTACTGTCATGATCTCGCAACATGCCAATCTGTTAGCAGAAGGAATCTGGCCTCAGTCCAATGCATCCGCTACTGCATCCAACACTGCCACCGTTACAACAAAAAGCAACGCAGAAAATTACAATGGTTGTGGAGCTTTGGCATGCCTGACTGCTGCATTACTGTTTCTGGTTTGAACAGACCCTATTATTACAACAATATAGTAAAAGGAAAACAAAAAATGTCACACGTCTTGATCACTGGTGCAAGCGGTGGGGTTGGAGTCGAGACAGCTCGCGCCTTCCTGCAGCGCGGGGCCCGAGTGTCCATGCACTACAACAGCAATTGCGAGAGCCTGAAACCATTGCTGACCAAGTATCCGTCCACTGCGCGGGCATTCCAGGCAAACGTGACGAATGAAAACGATGTTAGGCGCCTGTTTGAGCAAGCTGTCTCTGAGCTGGGCCACGTATCTTCGCTGATTGTGGTTCACGGAGTCTGGCCAGAAGAGGATCTGATGGTTCGCGACTTGTCACTCCAGCGTTTCAAATCCACGCTGGACATCAATTTGACTGGTTCATTCCTATTCTGCCGCGAATACATGCGCGGTCTTACGACTGCCGTGGCGGCGGAGGCCGATTTGCGTGACGTTTCTATCGTGTTTGTTGGATCCACCGCTGGCAAGTTTGGGGAGGCGTTGCACGCCGATTATAGTGCAAGCAAGTCTGCGCTCATGTACGGTTTCACTCTTTCGCTCAAGAATGAGATTGTGAAGGTATGGAACGACTTGATTGGAGACCCGTTCACAATTAATTGGTTCCAGATTCATCCCCGTGGACGTGTGAATACTGTCAGTCCTGGCTGGATTCGCACGCCGATGGCTGAGCGTGCCATGAACGACCCCTCACTGTTGTTTCAAGCACTCGCGTCGTCGCCACTGAAAAAGGTTTCTGAACCCAGCGACGTTGCAAATGCTATCTATTTTCTGGCGAGCGAGGATATGAGTGGAAATATTACAGGCATTTCTCTTGATGTGAATGGGGGAATGGAGGGACGCCTGCTCAACAATGCCGAGGATTTCAAGAAAGTTGACAAGGCAAGTAAACTTTGAATAGTATGGAAATAAATGAGCCGATCCTTTATTCTCTAAACAAAACCACTGGAGACTTAGAAAGGTCAAGAACATCGTGGGGCAAAATGGGGCCCAACAACTTTTCCGGGTTAAGCTCCGGCCAGGTGCTGCTAATCTTGCTCAGCAGAGCATCTGCTAATAGAGAATTGCCCCGGGGGGCAAGATGTAATCCATCCGACAACAAATCTGCAACTTCATCCATCATATACTCCACCTTCCCAGGCCCGAAAAAGACTTGCCAAATGTCCAAAACGGCCAAATCAGTACCCCACTCCTTCTTGGCTTCAACGCCGACTTCCAGGCATGCATCGCGGTAGGACTTTGTATAAGAAACCGCGCGATCACCCTCCTTCCCCTTGGAGCGACATTTGGCCGCCCAGCGCTCCGGGTCCACAGGCGGGGGCGTGATCACAACCACTTTAGTACCAGGGGATACACGCCTTACGGTGGCCAGCATTTCGAGGAGATTTTTCTTGTATCGAGGAATGGGCACGGGCTGGCGGTCGTTTTTTTCCGGCAGGACTGCATCGTTGGCGCCAAGAAAAAGAGTCATAAGTCTGATCTTGGGCGTGCGGCCCAACTGAGGGGCAGGAAGAGTGGTCAAGAGCGTGTCTGCGAGAATATCCTTGCACCACTCAGTGTTGTAGCCTAGTTCCAAAAGTTGCTAGTGAGCACAAAATGAATGCATTCAGCACGAGCCACGAACCAGAGTATCCTCTGTTGACGATCTCGAGTCTGCGCATGTACGCATGGGCGAGAGTTGCGCCCCAGCCCTGGATCTCTGGGTTGAACGAGTGCTGTTTTACGGACAACGTGGATTGCGATTAAGGAGGATGGCGTCACTGATCGGGACCTAACTTAAGCGCGAACCTGGGTGATGGAGTCGCCAAATAGGACAATCTGGTCCAAGGCCACGTTCTGTACTGGTTCCATTCTTCTTGGTGGCCTGGTTTTTGCAATGTTTTTGACAGCATCCTCACGAACGATTGGTATTCCTTGTTCTACCTCTGGGGTTCAGACAAAGGCGCGCTGCTGGACAGATGCAGCATGCGGGGTGCTAGCAGGAGGGTGATGACAACGAGTGCGGCCACAAGCAGGGCAAGCATCTGCTGCACGCGGCGGGGAAGACTTCGCCATGACCCACACACGCGAGAGGAAAGATTGTCTTGCGCAAAGGCATGGGAGGAGTTTGGCCGCGAGAACATACGCAACAGTCGACACGAGATGAGTGATTGATGAGTGATGATTCGGGAGACCTTTTTGGACAGCCACACTCAAAGTCAACCACAAGGAATCATAGCAACTTGTTTGATCGTAAAAGAAAAGGTAATGCAACGATAATAACATGGGTGTCACACAATCTTTGAGTGATAGCTTACAATTTGAGTTTTCAGTGCATTGAAGCCCAGACACTCAGCTCGACTGGAGAGCTGCTAAAGTGTGCCAGCGGGCCAGTGTTGGTGTATACCGGGAGGCGGGGTTGAGATTTGGTGGCTGTTGTGGTGATGGGTGGCGCAGGTGTTGGGGGCGACAATGCTTGGTCGGTCGACGGTGGCGACCGAGGGGTGTCGGATCTGCGCCGACCCAAAGCCTCCTGCGTGTCGTCGGTTCCGTTCGTCACAAACCCCGTCTCACTTGTCTCGGAGTATCTGCGTTGCGCGGCCACCGGCCAAGGCACCGACGCAATGCGTGAGTCGAGCGACATGCCGCGCAGACCAGGGCCAAAGTCCGTCTCAGGTACCGATTCAATGCGGCTCAACGATCTGTGCGCCGCCCATACAGTCCCAGCACCGCTCGTGTCCACAAGCGCGATCGTGTGCCGTCGCACTGGCTTCGCTCGAGGCACTTTCCCTACTTTTTCCGGGTCGTGCTGCGTTTCCGCCTCAGGTTGTACTCGCTCTGGAAACGAATGCAGTGGGTGTACGAGTGTGCTGCCACTGAAGGGATCTGTGTGGAGGGAAGAGCTATTGCCCATTCCAGATTCCTAATCAATTGTCTCCCAAATGTTGGCAAAGCGCAACCACCCTCCCAATCAAACACAACATGGCTGCCAAACCATCGATTCTGCGGCTACAGGCTCAGTCTAATGTTGAGATATGACCTCATGTGTAGGGAAACGTGGATACTTCGGTTGCGTTTCGAGGGAGTTTGAAAGCGAGCCATTCAACATTCCACAATTTCTGACGCGGATCTCAGAGCGATGCACACGCAAAAAATTCCGGATGAATACGTATGGGCGCGATCCTAGGCCGCAACTGGGCTTGTAATTCCATCAAACAAACAAGGCAGAACAAATTCTTGAACTCATCGTTGTGGAAGAACGAGAAAGGAAATGAGGGGAAAAGATTCGATCATGCAATGACTCCCTGCTGCTCCTCTAGCCGCACCAAGTTGCGCAGCAGCATTGCAACCGTCACTTTTCCGACAGAGGGCACAAAAATGGATGCCTTCTGTCGAATGTCCTCGTTGAAATTCTTCGATGTGGAAAAGTTGACGGCAATAACACCATCCTTGAGCAGAGCCGTGTCCACCTTGTACCCATCACTTGGCACACCTGTAATCACCACATCGCTCGCCCGCAGCGCCTCCTGCAACGTCACCTGCGTCTCAAATACTTCGTGCTTCTTAAGCTGGATCCCACTGCCGCGATGGAACTCCACGAGCCCAAGCTCGTCTGCGCTGTACACTTTGGCGCCGTCGTTGGCGAGCAGCGCCGCAAGCGGACGGCCTACAACCTCGCTGCGGTTGATGATGGTGACCGTCTTGCCGTAGACGCGGTTGCCCTCGTGCATAATCTTGTTGTACACGCCAATGTGCTCGAGAATTTTGATCACGGCGAGCGGGGTGCAAGGGATGATACATTTGAATTTTTCGAATTCGTCCAGGTACCGGATGTTGTGATACATGTTGTAGCGGTAGGTGTGACACAGTCCCTGCGAGATTTTATACGGTGGAGGGAAGGAGGGCAGCAATTCAGTGCGTGCGTTGGGTGAAAAGGAGAAAGTAATACTCACCTCCACATCTTTTTGCACACTGACGCTGTTTTGAAGGTAGGCGTCCTTTGAGGTGAAGTTAAGTCGAACGAGATTCATCAGCTCCGTTCCGGCGATAAACTCACTTGAGTACCACCAAAGACAGGGTAGTAAATCATGATTCCATTGACTTTGGGATCCTTGTTAGCTTGAAACAGCTTGTCCTCGAGCTCCTGCTTTGAGCATTCCCGCAACTCAAATCGGAATCCAGCATCGGAGCAAGTCTTTCCAGTCCATTCAGCATACTTTTTGGCTATTTACGACGGTGTATTACATTCATGGGCACCTGCAATGAAGGTAACGTCATACCTGCAGGATCCTCGTTGGCCAAAAAGCCAACCAGAAGAGGCGCGGTGGCCTTTTCCGCGATCACCTTCTTCAAATCGTTGCTATGAGAACCGGTATGCTCGGTCAGAAATTTCCTCCTGCAAGATAGCCGAGACACGGGAACGTACATGTACGCTGCGGCAACCTCGCTCGCCAAGACGACACGGGTCGGTCCGGCAGCCACCTTTTTTGGCGCAGGGACGGTGGCTGTGGACTCTTCGTTCTTCCTCTTTGCGTCGGTGTTGGGAGACATTTGTTGGAAAAAGAAGAAAGAAAGCCGGGACGAACGTTCCCCGCCGTTTTGGATCGTAACGTTGTTGATTGAAAACAAATGACAAGTTGACAGACAGCAAGATATGCTTGGAAAGGAGAAATACAGTGGCGTGCTGGCGAGGCGCGGCATTTAATTGTATATCGCAAGACAGAATCGCCGAATTTAGTCCTACCTGTCCACAATGTTTTATGCTTGGAGGGCAGTAGTTATCTTGTTATTGAGGGAAAGGAGGGAAAATGTTGCTGCTTTCTTTCTTTTTCTTTGCTAGTGCTTTTTTTTTGTCCGTGTCAGGCCAGACAAAACAGTGGATGTTCAAGAGCGCAGCCTTCGATGGCTTTGGCGACGACGACAGCGATGTTGAGATGGACGTGCCTGTTGTGCTGAAGGGAGTTGGTGGTGGCGGAGGAGCGGGGGCGAAGCGGGAGGGCGCGGGTGAGGGCGAGGCGGGGACGGAGGCGAAGCGCAGTCGGACTGTCGCGCCGCAGACAGCGGAGAGTGGGAATGGGAGCGTGGACAGGGACCGAGAGAAAGCGAGGGAAAAGGAGGCCAAGACGGCCAAGACGGTTCTCGTTCGCGTCACGGACGCGAGCGAGCGCAGCGTGGAGAAACTGTTTGACGCAGCGCGCACATCCCTCACCTCCGACGCACCAGCTGCATCAGCATCCGTAGCTGCATCCGCATCCACGTCCGCCGAAAAGGACAAAGTAAACATTCGCCACTCGGTGCGTGCTCCTCTCACTTCCCTTGCCCTGTTTTGACCCTGTCAACAAACACACTACCAGGTTAGGCACCAGGTCGCCATTCCCCCAGAATACGACTACATTCCCCTCTCAGAACACAAATCGCCAGAAATACCCGCTCGTACATACCCTTTCATCCTCGACCCGTTCCAAGCGACTGCGATCGCCGCAATCGAACGAAACGAATCCGTCCTCGTCTCAGCCCACACCTCCGCCGGTAAAACTGTCGTGGCTGAATATGCGATCGCTCAGAGTCTGCGCGAAAAGCAGCGCGTCATTTACACATCACCAATCAAGGTAACCACAAATTTTGCTCCACGCGTTTTATTCTTCACGCTCGATGATGGACTAGAAGAGGATGAAAGTGACAGTGAAGCAAGAGGAGGTTGGATGGTCTAAATCTAGTATTCGCGAAGGGAGCGAGAGCTGGAAAACAGTGTGGGCCTGGACACCTCAAGAACAATTCTATGAAGATCTCACCATGAAACACTTAAACCAGGCCTTGTCTAACCAAAAGTATCGTGAACTGTTGCAAGAATTTGGAGACGTGGGTCTTATGACGGGAGACGTGACCATCAGTCCAAACGCATCCTGCCTTGTCATGACGACCGAAATTTTGCGCAGTATGTTGTACCGTGGAAGCGAAATGATGCGTGAAGTTGGATGGGTCATTTTTGACGAAGTGCACTACATGCGTGAAAAGAGTTGAGCTGTTTTTTTGGTTCCCTTTGTACAAGTCTCGGACTCACATCCCCAATTCCACTTTATTCCCTCAGCCCGTGGTGTGGTCTGGGAAGAGACGCTGATCCTTCTCCCGGACAAGGTACACCACGTTTTCCTATCTGCTACCATTCCTAATGCGATGCAATTCGCGCAATGGATCTGCAATGTACACAAACAACCCTGCCACGTTGTATACACGGACTACCGGCCCACTCCCCTGCAACACTACCTCTTTCCCTCCAACGCCGAAGGGATTCACCTTGTGGTGGATGAAAAGAGCGTCTTTCGGGAAGACAACTTTCAGCGAGCGATTGGTAGCTTGGCAGATGGTGATGCGGCGTCCGGTGGGGCAGGTGGAAAGAAGAAAGGAGGCGCAAGGGGGAAAGGCGGGAGCAAGGACATGAACAAAGGTTTGTCTGGTTTGTATCTTCTTTGGCACATTACGCTCACAATTTCTTCGTCTCGTTTGACAGGACCTTCCGACCTTTTTAAAATCATCAAAATGATTATGATGAAGAACTACCACCCGGTCATTGTCTTCGCCTTCTCGAAGCGCGAGTGCGAATCCAACGCCCTCCAACTCTCCAAGATGGACTTCAACTTGGATGCCGAGCGCGACATGGTGGCATCCGTCTTCAACAATGCCATTTCTGTTCTCAACGAGGACGACCGCCAGCTGCCCCAAATCGAGCACATACTTCCCCTCTTGAAGCGTGGAATCGGTGTCCACCACTCTGGACTTCTCCCCATCTTGAAAGAGGTCATTGAAATTCTGTTTCAAGAAGGACTCATTAAGGTGCTGTTTGCCACGGAAACTTTCTCTATCGGTCTCAACATGCCTGCAAAAACCGTTGTCTTCACGGCTGTGAAAAAGTGGGACGGCAAGGAGAATCGATATCTCTCTGGAGGAGAGTACATTCAAATGTCTGGGCGTGCCGGTCGTCGTGGGTTGGATGACCGTGGAATTGTCATTCTCATGATTGACGAGAAGATCGAGCCGAGCGTTGCCAAAAGCATGTTGAAGGGAGAGAGTGACCGGTTGGACTCTGCCTTCCACCTCACATACAATATGATTCTGAACTTGATGCGTATTGAGGGGATCAGCAGCGAGTTCATGCTTGAGCAAAGTTTCTTTCAATTTCAGAACATGACCAAGATGCCACAGTTGCAGCATGGTGAGTTTTTTATTGTCCTTGTTCGACCTGTTTGGATGTCTCACGCTCATGCCCCGTCCCAGACTTGGAGGTTTACGAAAGACGCTACGATGCAATGCATATTGAGCGAGAATCTGATATTGAAGAGTACTACTCAATCCGCGTGCAACTCGAGTCTTTGACTCAAGATTTCCGGGACGTTGTGAACCACGAGACCTACGTGCTTCCCTTTCTGAACCCTGGCCGTCTTGTCCGGATACGTCTACCTAACTCAGTTGCCTCGCAGGCCTCGGCGGTCGAGGACGCTGCCACAGTCGCGGAAGCGAGCCACTTAGACTTTGGATGGGGCGTGATTGTCAACTTCCACAAGAGTATCAAGCCATCCAAGGACGTGACGATTGTACCGGAGATCAAATACATTGTAGATGTTCTCCTGCACTGCGCGCCGGGGACGGAATCGTCCGGACGCCAGGGTGGGGCTCTGGCCACGTCTCTACTACCGTGTCCGTCTGGCGTGGAGGCTGGGGACATGGTTGTGGTTCCGTGCGCGCTGTCTGCGATGGACGGCTTGAGCGCGGTGCGGATCAACTTGCCTAAGGACTTGAAGAGTGCGGAAAGTCGGGGAATTGTGCGTAGGACAGTTAAGGAGGTGGAGAAACGGCTGGAAAACAACGTGCCGCGATTGGACCCGATTGAGGATATGGGCATCACGGATGAAAAGTTCAAGAAGCTCATTCGGGTCTGTGCTTCATATTTCTCTTCTTCCGGATTGCTCACCGTGGTCCACCTCTCTTCCTCAGAAAATTGAAACCCTGGACTTGAAGCTCAAGGCCAACCCGCTCTATAATTCCCCCGAACTACATGACATTTACAACTCCTACGCCCTCAAGATGGACCTTGCCCGAAAAATCAAGGCCCAAAAGAAGCAGATGAAAGAGACCGAGTCAATCCTGCAGCTTGATGAGCTCAAGTGCCGCCGTCGTGTGTTGCGGCGATTGGGATACACCACTTCAAATGATGTTATTGAGATGAAGGGTCGCGTTGCTTGCGAAGTGAGTGTTGGCGATGAGCTGCTGTTGACGGAGATGATGCTTGCAGGTGTGTTTGGTGACTTGTCTGTTGAGCAAACCGTAGCTCTTTTAAGTTGCTTCTGTTTCCAAGAAAAGGTGAGTTTCTCCGCTTGTTTGTTGCCAAGCCACCCACTAATTCACCACGTTAGAATGACAAGATGGGAAAGCTTCCGGAGCAGCTGGAAGGCCCCTACAAGACACTTCAACAGCATGCCCGTAAGATAGCGCAAGTTTCTATCGAGTCCAAGCTCACACTAGACGAGGAGGAATATGTGCAATCGTTCCGTCCTGAGCTCATGGAAGTAGTCTTCCAGTGGTGCAATGGCGCCAAGTTCTCGGCCATCTGCAAACTCACTGACGTGTTTGAGGGTTCCATCATTCGCACCTTCCGTATGTTGGAGGAGTTGCTGCGGCAGATGGGAAATGCAGCGAAAAGCATCGGGAACGTGGATTTGGAAATCAAATTTGCGGATGGAATCACAAAGATTAAGAGGGATATCGTTTTTGCCGCAAGTTTGTACTTGTAGTAGCTGTGGGGTCCATTAATGATTTTACGCCTTTTCTGGGCGTTTAAAGCCCATCGTCAGAGTAAACATGCACCCTCACTGTTTTGTTGATCTTCTGGAGTTTGATGAGATGTGTGTGCTCGTTTCAAGATGTTTAATAGCTGAAAATAACCGAAGAGCGTCCCTGCGCACATCTGAAACAACCTCTGAGGGACATTCTATGCAGGAACGGCATCATGCGGAAATTTTTGTACTTGTGAACGTACACAATTATTATTTTTTTAAATATCAGCCTCACTTGCTGTTCGATTTTTGGCACCCACCAAGTCACGAGGTCGTAGGCGTAGTACCTGTGTGTGCCGCCGCGCCACACCACACAAACCTTCAGCCAAGCACACAGAACAACACTCACTCATGATCGGTGATTTGCTTTCTTTTGATCTTCATTATGTTATCTATCTTTGCATTTAATACCAGGTTTAAAAATGGTGATGTTCCTGTTTAAGGACATTAACATGTTTCATTTTTTCGCCTGGGGCCCACCCGTTCCTGCCCGTTGGCAATTCGCCAGCCCAAAAAAAGGTGGAAAATGCCCTGATTGTCATGGTGAATCTATTTTATGAGAAATCGTCAATAAACAAAACAATTCAAACACAGTCACGAAACGCTCTATGAACGCTTTCATGTAAGAGCGTGAAGTGCGCGACACCAGGCCGCAACGCTTCCATACGCAGATGGCCAAGTCGCGCTTTATTAGCTGACGATAGTGGCCACTAACAAAGTGGTCCTATCTGAGTCAATTCAGTCGCCGAGTCGTGTGATAGACTTATCGGACGGCACAGTTCCTTTGGGTTGGACAATTCATAAAAATTTTGGCCTTCCTTCAACAGTCTTTGAATGAATATCAATTTATTTATCATACACGCTAAGATCCGCCGTGTGAATAGCGGATGCATCCTGCACGATGGCATAATTGTACGAGGCGATGTCGACGAACGTGCCAATTGAGTATTCATCGTTGACGGACCTGCGCAAGGTTCCTTTGGATGGATTATCTGACGTAACAGCAGCACGATGGACGCTCCACTCGATGTCTTGTGCTTCAGAGTGAAGGTATTGTATAACGGCTTCGTTGTCCTCATGTTGACCAATGAGCCCCCCGCCACGTGCAAGGGTGTTTCGAATCAACCAAAACATAAACGGCAGCGGCTTTTCCCAATGCTTGCTGAGGGCTCCTGCTTGGTACAAGAATCTCTTCACCTTGTTTTTCCGCATGGCAGGCACGAGGGTCTGCACGAATGCGAGGTTCACTTTGGACGTTTGTTGTGCCTTACCATCGCCCAACATGCTGACAATGTAGTTCACGCCCACCAATAGTGTGTCCAGTCTCTCGGGTGAATCTTGGAGATCTGAAAGGGACCCTTGCGTCACCTCCAGGTTGGCGTGCGCAGGCACTACGTTGGCCAACTTCTGGGGAGAACGCACAAATGCACGAACAGTATGGCCCTGCGCGAGACACATGGCCACAAGATGTCTCCCGGTTGCACCGGTTGCTCCGAAAACCAAGAACGTCGGCATTGTCGAGATTTCCAGCGAATTTCCGACGACTTGACAATACCTTCCAAAAAAAAAATGGATCGAACAATACCGGTGGCGCTTCCTCCGGTTTCGGAGAAAGCGCCAAATTACAAATGCCTTCGTGTTTTCAGCGGTTGAAGGGAACAAGGATGCAGCTGAGGTTGCAGAAACATAGATTCTGGGAACTGTGCTCTTGTGGTTGAGTGTCACTACAGTTCACTGAGAGTGCAATACATAAAGAGTAGAATTCTTTTTGAGAGAGAAAAAAAGGAAAGAAGGAAACGAGACAACCAAGCATTCGATGCTCACTGCCTCCGACGACCGGACCAGGAAAGTCAGCATTCCGCCGTACCTGGAATCCTCGTTCGACCCAACGCGCGCGACGGTTTGTAGAATGCGCGCGCTTGCCTGGCTTCGTGTTGAGAGATTGGGCCTATTTAAACGCCAGGTTTCTGAACTGAAGGGCATTCTGTCCGAGTGCGGCGTCGTCTTTCCGACGTCCAAAGCCCTGAAAGATGACTTTGTGCGGCTGTGTACGTGTTTTGGTCGACGGTGCTTGGCACCGCTTTCCCTGACATCTAAACCTTTCATCCGCAACTAATCTGTTGTCGTATTGTCAAACAAACTTACACTGACTTTGCAATGCAGACCGTGAAAAGGTAGTTCCAAGGGCGCGCGAAATGGCCGAGTCTGTCGCGAAGGTGAGGCCCAGTGCCGTCGGCATCGAGCTCATGAAGACGTTGCCTCTCAAGAATTCAGTTCCGCCTTCTTTCTCCTCTTCCGCGTCTATTTTGGTCCAGAAAGAGGCAGAGGCACGCGCCTCCATCAACATGACGCAGTTTTCGGACTCAGCCATGAATCCAGTTTCTGATCCCTCAAGTTCCTTCAAGTTCTTTACTGCCAAGCCAGATGCTGATGTGATCTTCCATGGTTCTCGTGATTCTGCCTTATCGGGTTGTAACCGTGAAAGAGGTCCGTGCTGCACCTTGCAAGTCATCATCTCGTCACAGGAAGGATCTCCCTCATCCTCAGGAGATGAATCAGAATCTGATGTCGATGAAGTCAGTGGCGGGTCGAAAAGCAAGGAAGCGAATGATCTGGCACCCAATCGATTTAAGAAGTTGCCAGAGGCCGCTTCAGCATTCATTCATGCCAAACCTCAGCCACTTCCTCCACCCCCTCAAAGCCCGCAAAAGCTCCTTCATCCAATCCGAAAATCCAATTCGTCATTGTCCGCCGCGTCGTCCACGTCCTCGTCCCTGAAGAACACGTTCACAGCTCCTGCCAGTGATATCGTCGAAGTACCTCCCCCCATCAAACCCCCATCACCAACTAGCCCCGCAGCCAAAACTCGCACCCCCCTCTCCATGCGTGGCACCAAACTTCCCATGCCTTCTCCACCATCTCGCCCGGCCTTCTTCGCCGGCGCGGCCACAGCCTCTAAGCGTCGGTACCCCATCCTGGACGGTCTTCCTATCGAGGACTCAGCCTCTTTGGACCTCCTTGTCTACAAGAAGGGCAAGATTGCCGGTGCGCGCGAGGCAGCCGCGGCGGCGGAAGCCGCCGGAACGACATTCCAGGCCAAATCCTTTTATGCCGCGTCTTACCCCGCGCCTGCCTCCTCCTCCTCCTCCTCTGCAACACGTATCGGTGGCGGTGGCGGCAGCAGCGACAGCGTCATGATGAGCAGTCAGTCAGGCAATGTTCTTTGTATGAATGGCGACAGCGACAACCCTTTCGTGAGGGAGCCCGCAGGAGCCGGATGTGTCAGCATGGAGGAAACGGAGGAAGTGGACTACAGTGATGTCCTGGACGCGTACGAGAACTCGCCGCCGCGCGCGGTGCAGGGTGGTGCATCCAAGTCTGTGGCGGCATCGTCTCCTGTGTCGGAGCGTAGCAGCAATAGCACACCTCTAGACGCCTACCTGAGTGAGGGGGGGGGATTTGTGGATTCGAAGGTTGAGGGTGGCGCGGCTGTTGAGGAGGAAGCGAGTAACGACGATGAAGAGGTGGATGCGAGATTTTCGCCGGACCCGCGGAGTCAGAAGCATCGTACCATTGGCGACCGGTTGTCGACGAGTCCGCGTAGTCCGAGTGCTGGTGCTGGAGGGTCGGGAGCCGGCAGTGGGCAGCCGATGGGATCACCGCTCTTGACAAGGACTTTAAAGCAGAGACTACATAAGCAAGTTATGGATACGGTGCGACGTCGCTCTTCCCTTGGTGCTGGAGAGATTATGCTGGGCGGCGCGACTGGTTCAGGCTCTGAACATGATCTATCTTTCAAAGACGTGATGAAAGCTGTTGAAGCTACGATGGGAGGTGAAGGGAATGGGGAGAGGGAAATCGGTGAGGAAGTTCTCTCTTGTGATGAAAGGCAGGAACGCTTGGAGATGGAGTCTTTTGAGCAGTATTTGAAGGATGACAAGCAGCGAGGGAAGGACGACGATTATGTCAACAAGCCTTACAAAAAAAACAAGAGCAGCGCTCTCCCTTGCATCATGCTTCTCTGCTACGCGCTCATGGTTCCACCTCTCTTCTTATTCATTATGTGGTACTGGGAGACTGGTTCGACAATCCAGTTTTGCGAAAACATTGTTGAGACACCCAAGCGTCTTGCAGACGTCGTTACGGCCAAGGAATTAATGGCTTACCTGATGCCGTCTTGTGTACCGTGCCCAGAGGGTACTATCTGCGATGGGGACATGGTGGTGGGTTGTCTGAAAGAGTCGGAGGAGTTTTACTTTCCAACCAGCAAGCCACTAAGATCTGTCTTCTCGGTGAAAGCGCTCTGTGAAGGAGCTGTGATGCAATATGACAATGAGCGCGTTCACGGGGGGGTCTCGATTCAGGTGCGTCCAGCCCTTTCTTGATGTTGCACCACTATTGATACTGCTGACTCTTTCACAGCAACCTGTCTATTCCCGCACAAAAGTACCTGAACCCACGCTAAATCCTGTTGCCGGAAACGAATCGAAACTGCTGAAGGCTTGGATTCCAGCTGCAATGAATGCCACCCAACACGCTCACGAGACTCTGAGAATGCGCTATGCACAACTTATGAGAGAATCGGCCTTGCTGCTGGGTGAAGCCAAGTGGATGCTGCGTCGCGTTTTGAAGGGATTGACCCAAGAGTTTGGATCAAATGCCCAGTGGTTGCACAAAATGTACAAAACGTATCAGCAAGAAAATAATCGCGTTTTGCAGATTATTGCCAAGCTTGCCCTCAAGCAAGGAGAGTGTCTGCTTTTGGGTAGCGCGTACCTCCTTGTAGCAGTCGTGGCGAGCGCTGGGGGAACTTTGGTCTACAAGAGACAAGCGCGGTCCCGCGTAAGCAAAATGCAGGAAGAAGAGATGCACTTTGCGCGTGAAGCTGCGGCTGAAGTCATTGCTAAGCTGGTGGAGCGCGCGGACCGTATACGTCGCGCGAGTGAAGCTACTTCACTGCGACACGTCGACACGAGTGTGCGGCTGGATCAAGTGCGTGACCTTGTGTTGCCTGCAAACGCGCAGCGTCAGAGGCGTTGGTCGCGTGGCGGGGATGTGGATGAACGTGCTGCAATGGGTGCGGATGGTGCCGACCTCCTTGCAGCGGAGATAATGGTGAATGAGGGGCGTCGAGAGAATGTATGGCGTCTTGTGAAGGAGTTTGTGTTGGACAGTGGTGCTGTTGAGGAAATGGAGGTAGATGGTGTCGCCGTGTGGGTGTGTTTTTGACTATCTTGAATTACTTATTTATAGTTTCTTCTCCTTATTATTAATTGAGAAACGGGTCTGTGGGGAGAAGGGAGGAGCCCTCGTGCGCGCGTCTTTTTTCGTTCCGGTCAGTTGTGGTGGGGACCCATGAGCTTGTGTGCCTGAATTGGAACGGCAAAAAAAGTTCTCCTTGAAAGTGAAGATGGCGTCTGACAACGTAGTGCATGCAATCGCTGGCGCTGGCGGAGGGATGGTGTCGATGGCGCTGACGTACCCGCTCGTGACTGTATCGACGCGGGCGCAGGTGGCGAAAGCGCCGACGTCAGCAACCTCGGCTACTTCGACGAGCGCAAAGAAACCCGAAAGCGTCTGGGCCGCGCAGAAGGACGCGTTCGTCAAGATTATCCGCGAAGAGGGCGTCGTTGGTCTCTATTCGTGAGGACCCTGGAACCGTTAAATGACACTCTACTCACAAAAACTATCCCCTAACACCCTCCTGACCTCAACGGCAATGATACTTTTACAGGGGCGTCGAATCCGCAATGTTTGGTATCGCGGTCACCCAGGGGGTCTATTATTACTTCTACGAGGGTGTCAAGGCCGCCTTCGAGGCGGCACAGGAAGCTGAGCGTTCCATCAGTACCGTAGAAAGCATGGCCGCGGGTGCTATTGCAGGCGCTGCAACCTCGCTCATGTACGTTCACCCACCCCTGCTCTGATACATCGAACGCGACCCTGTATTCTTGTCCAACCACTATCACCCCCAACGAAAAACCCCCTCTTTCCCAATCTATATTTTCTGATAAATTACGTATAGCACCAACCCAATCTGGGTCGTCAACGTGCGCCAGACAGTGAAAAAGTCGAGTCTCGACAGCGATAACACGAAGTCCTTAACCATCCGACAAACCATTGCCAAAATCTACAAGGAAGAAGGCATCACAGGTTTCTGGAAGGGCATCATTCCGGCCCTCATTCTCGTTATCAACCCCATCATCCAATACACCACCTTTGAGAAGCTCAAGGACCTACTGCAGCAGCGACGAACGGCAAAGGGACAGGGCGCTTTGACCGGCTTTGACTTCTTTCTGTTGGGTGCGTTGAGTAAGCTGGCCGCCACTAGCATCACCTACCCCTACATTGTCGTCAAGAGCCGTATGCAGCTCAAGCAGAGTGACAATGACAAAGAGAGATATAACAACGTCTTGGATGGAATCCGAAAAATTATTAAGAATGAGGGCATCAAGGGGTTGTATAAGGGGATTGAGGCGAAGCTCCTGCAATCCGTTTTGGCTTCCGCCTTCACGTTTGCCTTCAAGGAGGAGGTATGTAACTCTTTGATTCTCCTTCTTTCAGGCAGCGTTTTCTAATAGGCACGATTTTGTTTCACAGTTGTACAATTCGGCTGTTACATTGTTGGTTTTGTTGAAGCTCAGGGAAGCCGCTAAGTAGCGAGGCTGCCCACTAATTCTGCGCTTATTCATTCTTTAAGATTTATTTTGGGTGTGGGGAACAACGGAAGCAAAGAAAGCCCTCCGTGAATGATGTTTAGGTTGGATCGAGAATTGTCGAGGTTGGATGTAAACAATCTCACAACAAAAAAGAACTTTGACCAACAGAAGTAAAACATGGGAAGCAACGGGGTCATTGAGAACTTGGAACGCATCGCGCTAGGAGCATCTTTGCCAGCATCCTTCGCAGTCAAATCCCTCCACCCTGATCTGCCAGCCCCGCAACTTATCAACGCACCGGCCCCCAAGCGACAATATCCCTCCCACCCAAACATCCGCATACACGATGTGGCCCCAGTAGACGATCTCGCGATCATAGCCACGCAGCAGCAACATCATGCCTTGCCACCTACCGGTGGACACGCGCGTCGTGGTACTGTTGGCAGCAACAACGGGTTTCTTGATACGCACCATACACTTTCCCCGCCACCTCGACGCGTGGTGGTGGTTCCGCCGGTGCCCGGCATGTCGGAGGAGGAGCGGCGAATGCTGGTTGTGTCGCCGTCTGCAGAGACGGTCCGCGGAGTTCATGAGTGGCTGAAGCGGCCGTTTACGCCCAACTCATCCTCTAATACTACTACGAATATCATTCCGACCGCCGCCTCTTTTATGGATACCCGTACAGCTGCTAACTCCAAACTGGACAAAGCCACCAAAAACAGTGCTTTGCCACCACAGGCGGTGGCTCAACCATCCAAAGCGCTCAGAGCACCATTGATATCTATGCGTCGGGGACAGCGTCCAGCGGTGGCCATCTCCTCGGCGCATGTAAACTCAAGGCCCCGTTTTGCAGTCCCGGCGCCCTTTTTTGGCGCCCGACAACAGCCACTACGTGTAGCACCTGCTTCAACCACTTATTTTGATTCTGAAACAGAAGGTGTACCTGGGAAAAGTTTGGACGTAGGATCTGTGGCTGTCGTCCCACCACTTGCTTCAATTCAGACTTTCAAAGCGCTGTCGCATACACCTCACATGGCACGATGGGATTCACAAGCAGTTCATACCATGAATCCTACCAGAATTGGAGGGAACCGTCAAGTTACAGCAGTCGTAATGAGACCACAACCTGTTGGAACAAACCTGCATAGGGCGCCAGCTACTAACCTACAACCACGTCCCTCCCACTCCGAAAGCAGTCCCCAACAGATGCCTGCCCCAGTGTATCAAAAAACACTCCATCACCACAGATCCTCAACTCTTCCCTCCCACCCAAATCCACTACACTTCGCCGCACCGCAAGCAACCCTCGCACAACCTCGTGGCCAAATCTACATTCCCGACAATCCAACGCCCCCACAAGCCTCTCACAGCCGCGCTCCACCCCCACTCATGCCTCGAACCAGCCTCGTCCCTGCGGCCGCCGAGAGCGCTGGTCCCGTCTGGCACGGACCCCCCGACACCGTAGCAACCTACACCCAGCCGCGTGCACTGCACCCGCACCTCTCCGCTGCGCCCAGCGTCTACGGCGCGGCGGGCAAACGCCGCACGGAGGCGGCGCGGAGGTATATGAAGTTCCGGCCCAAGACGGCCCCCGGGGCGGAAGATGAGGTTGACGACGATGAGGAGGACGAAGATGTGGCACGACCGTGTGATTATGTGAATGTGATTGACACGGTCTTGGATTTTGGGCCGAGTGCGGCGGTGATTGATGCGCCCAAGGTATTTCCTTTCCTCGGTTCCTCGCGAGCTTACACCTGTCACTAGCAGAAGGCGTTAAGTGGAATTCTGGGGCGCATTGGAAACAGCTTGATAGGAGGTATTGATATGTTCGGGTCCAAGCTGGCTGGACTGTTAGGAATCACCAATGGACGTTATGAAGAATATTATGGCGACGCTGAAGAATATGAATATGAATTGGAGCTGGCTCAAGCGGAGGCTGAGGCAAGCCACGAATTAAAAAGCGCCCTGTCATCAGTTTGATTTTTGTTCTTTTAAACGATAAAATGGGAAAACTTGGTGTTTTTTTCGAGGAAAATAGTTTCTGAACGAGTCCTGTGACTGTGGCTCTGATGATGGGTATGCCGACTCTCGCGTGAGGAAAGCATGCGCATGTGCCTGTCGAAAATCAGTCGAGCTTTTTATGAAGTTACAACGCACACTCTACATTCCCTGGCTTGTATATGGTTTGGACCTTGTGAAGGTTAGGATCGCCAAGTCCGGTTGTACCCTCGCGAAGTCCGGCCAAACTCCATTCTTGGAGGCGCAGATCGAGTTTTACGCAAAGGTGTCCCTGCCTGGGGACATTCCAGTACATCAATTCAGTCACATCTGAGAACTACTAGCAGGCCAGCAAGTGGCCGGGAGACAGAACAACGAGCCCGTGAGGACCGTGATCGGGAACGCCGGGAGCTTTCCACTTTAAGTAAAGCGATGATAGTCTCGTTTGTTGGAATGTTGACGGAAGGTGCGTGGCGGCGACTAGACTACTATTTTTATTTCCTGCCTGGGCAATGCAGGCAAATCTGTTGAACTGAAGCGTGTGAAGGACGCACCTGAAGCCACTAGAGTTCAGCATAACGAACCCTTGACAGATATACATATTAGTGAGGAATATGGTGCGAAGAAAGTATTGGCTCGACAAGAAGCTGATATTATACTTGAATGCGTGGCATAGCTTGAGCGTAAAATCACAATGACGGAAGCAGGTTTCAGGGCTTGGAGCACAGTCATCCTTCAAGGTCTAACAATGCTTTCTTGTGGAGAGAAACACAAAAACGAAGGCAACCATCGCAAACACATTTCAATTTTATTATTATTGATTTCAGAACTTGAGAATCCGCCAAGGCTTGCTTCAGGCTCTAGCTTGTTCTATTCGACGCCCGACCGCCTTCCCCCTCGCCCATCCCCTCACCTTTCAGAAAATTGACTAAACTGACTGCATTTGTTGGCATATTTTACATCATGGAGATTATGCCAATTTTTTGCTTTGAGAAGGGAATGTGGAGAGAATTTGATGGTGCATGAACGAGTGTGGGGAAGGCTGTGGACGTCGGCAGACTGCAGTCAGAAAATGTTGAGAATGTCCAATGAAGTGTTAGCAACCAGCGAAACTGTCCCAACATGGTCACAAATCTTTTAAGGCACCAACTATCTCTGTGTCAAAAGGTGTACCATCGTAACCTTGTCAAATCCTTGCTCCAGAAAACGAAGTTACGATTTGCCTCCGTCAAGAGCCGCTGCGAATGTTTCACGTGTCAAAAGTCTGCTCGAATTGCGAAAGGCCAGACACAGTCTATGAACATTTCACCCGCAGCCGAGGAAGCTCACCCTTTGTTGCAGGCGTTGGGGATGATTGAACAACGGCTTCCGAATCAGGCGGATCTTGAAAACGTGACTTGTGTGGCCAAATAAGTGGAAGTTTTCTTACGCGTCATGAGAGAGTGGTGGCCATCTGTCAAGCGTATGTTGCCCGCCAAGGACTAGTTCCCGAACGTGCTGGAAGGAGGGATTTCGGTTGAATTGGACGAAGCCCTAGCCTCTTTGCAGATCGACGGATTGGACACTGCATTGAAAGTATCTGTGAAAGTTGTGGACACCCTTCAACGTGATGGATTTGCTAATTAAACTTCTTTTCCTGTAATAAAGACAATACTGTTCGAAAGAACTTCAAAAAAATGAGTGCCTCGAATGGGTACAAGCGGCGACGACAGGCGAGTTGCGGAATCCCCGTCTGTTTATGTGCATCAATCAACCAACCTACGCGAAGCAACACAGATTGAGGAGGAGGCTTCGGTGATTCGGTTTGATGCCGAGGATGCAGACGCCGGCGACGTTTACGTCCCACTGCGACAGCGGCGAGCGCAGCGGGAGCGCGAGATTGCGGCGAAGCTTGGCGGTGGCGGTGGAGGTAGAGGTAGCGATAGTGGCGGTGAGAGAGATGGACAGAAGGGGAGTGAGGGGCCGGGGCACGGCGAGCGGAGGCGGGAAGATGCGCAGTCGGTCGACCATGGTGCCACCACCGCCGACACTCTCCAGACTCAGTCACAGTCGCAGTCGCATGCACCCGCGAACCGTGAAGTGGCCCTGATCGACCAGGTGGCGCGCATGCACAAGGAACAGGGCTTTGCGCCAAAGTCGGATATCCAGAAGGAGGTTGAGCTGCAGAAGGAGATTGAGCGCGTGCAGCTCGTTAACAGAAAGAGCCTCGCGTCAGATTACGATCTTGCGAAGGGAATCGTCTACACTGACTCGCTCGAGACCTCTTGGACCCCCCCGCGCTATATTCGCGATACGACGGAGGACGCACGCGCCATCATCCGCAACACCTACCACATTCTTGTGGAAGGGGAGGACGTGCCCCCGCCCATTCGATCGTTCAAGGATATGCGCCTACATCAGGAGGTCTTGCGCCACCTAGACGCGAAGGGCATCAAGAACCCCACCCCAATTCAGATTCAGGGCTTGCCCACAGTTCTCTCTGGACGCGACATGGTTGGGATTGGTGTGTATGTTTGTTACAAGTTGATTCTCTTGTTCTGCGTGGCCGATAGATTGTTTAACGTCCACACAGCGTTCACTGGTTCTGGAAAGACTCTTGTCTTCACTTTGCCCCTCATCCTCTTTGCTCTCGAACAAGAACTCAAACTTCCCCTCCAGAGTGGTGAAGGCCCTTTCGGCATGATCGTCTGCCCCTCACGTGAACTCGCGCGCCAAACAAGCGACGTGGCCAAGGAGATTTGCGCTGCCCTTGCCAAAGACCGTAAATACCCTGAGTTGCGAGTTCTTCTTTGTATGGGTGGCATTAGCATGCAGGATCAAATGCACATTTTACGATCTGGTCCGCATATTGTGATTGCGACCCCTGGGCGCTTGCAGGACATGTTGGACAAGGGCAAGTTCAATTTGGAATTGTGCCGCTACCTCGCCTTAGATGAAGCCGATCGCATGATTGATATGGGGTAAACTTCCTTGCAATTGCGTACACGACATCCTCCCAAAAAAAATTGTGATCAGGTTCGAGGATGACGTGCGTAATATCATGTCCTACTTTAAACATCAACGACAAACTCTCCTGTTTTCTGCAACTATGCCCAAAAAGATTCAAAACTTTGCCAAGAGCGCGCTTGTGAAACCAGTTGTGGTGAACGTCGGTCGCGCCGGTTCCGCCTCGTTGGACGTCATTCAAGAAGTTGAATACGTGAAGCAAGAAGCCAAGATTGTATACCTATTAGAGTGTCTACAAAAGACACCTCCTCCTACCATCATTTTTGCCGAAAACAAGAACGACGTCGACGATATTTATGAATACCTGCTTCTAAAGGGGATCGACACTGCGGCTATTCACGGAGGTAAGACGCAGGAGGAGCGCGAATTCGCAATCAAAGCTTTCAAGACGGGGAAGGCGGATGTTTTGATAGCCACGGATGTCGCGAGCAAAGGATTGGACTTCAACCAGATCCAGCACGTCATAAACTACGACATGCCCAAGGAAATTGAAGACTATGTGCATCGTTGAGTAATTGCGTTGGATCTGTTCTCAGGCAGTGTGACTCAACCGGCAATGGCAACCACTGCAGGTATCGGACGTACTGGTCGTAGCGGCAAAACTGGAATCGCAACCACCTTTGTGAACCGCTCTTCCTCGGACCAAATTCTTCTCGACCTCAAGCACCTCTTGCGCGAGGCCAAGCAAAAAATTCCGCCCTTCCTCCTCAGCGTCGAAGATCCCACAGAGATGTTCAAGGGTGTCGAAGGCGTCAGCGTCGAGTGCTCGTTCTGTGGTGGATTGGGTCACTTGATTAGTAATTGCCCAAAGCTGGAGCAGCAACGGAAAGCAATGAGCACGGCGCATCGGTCGTTGCATAGTGGGGATGGACGAGGTGGTGATTGAGTTGTCATTGATCAAATAAAACAGCTTGCTTTAAAGGCTGTATGCAAGATAGAGATGGAACTTACATCTACTGTAACCTAAAATATTTTAATTGGTTCTACAGCTTGTGCAAAAGGTTGTCAACATCCTTATTGTCTTACCCTCCCTCCAGTTCAACTTACTCTGCAGCTCCTACCCATTTTCCAATCAGACATCCGTACTAACAAAAAAAGAGCAGAATGAGTGGGAAACTGACATCATCCCCCCTATTAGAATGTAGACATTTCTCCATTGGCACCAAGCTCGTCTTGCTGTACAGTTTGCTTCATATAATGATCAACAAGATCGCAAACTGCTCTCCTCTATGAATATTCATTTGTTTCATTTGTCGCATTAACAACCTTGACATTGAGATGACCATCCAGGACATCCACAAGTTGTCAAACAAGGTACTATTTAGTGGAAAAGACCCTTCTGGACAAGGTACATGGTTTTAAAGTCTGTACATCAAGGAGGGGTTACAGATCACCCTTCTTTTTAAAGGAGACTATCCATCCATCAAGATAGACAGACCTGTTCACTTCATCACTTTGGAACTGAAGTTGTATTTAAATCCAACGCAGTCAACCATCCTCCTCACATTGAAGGAAGCAATTTTTTATACATTTTGCCTTAATAGGGTGTCACTTGTCTAAGAAACTTTGTTTTAGTAACCCACAACCACCATTTCATGAAGTCCAAGACAAAGATTCCATGTTGCTGCAGAACAGTAATCACTGAGAATTATGCAGAAGTGGTGGGTTTAGGATATCTGTGCATCATCAACAGTGATGAATGACCCCTGAAACAGTAGATGAATTTTGTAATAAGTAACATGTTTTTTAGGATAAGTTTCAAAAGGCAGAGAACACAGTCCACCCAGTCACTAGAAGCCATGCAATCACTGCAAGAATGATTTAAGTGCAACCCACAAACATCAACACTGAGCACAATGTTGTCCATGTTGCTGTCCAAAGTTTTAGGAGGAAGTGAGGTGGAAACCAATTGATGTGTGACTGACACCCACTTCAACCTCCCACTTTGGACAGCAACAAGGGCATTAAGGACAACAACAATATGCAAACATGACAGAAATTGCAGGTGTGATGGAGGCAACAACAATTGCAGCCACCTATACAAAGGTTAGAACCAGCAACGTCAGTTTCATGCACTTTAGCAATCAAAGTGCATGCCATCAACATTTGTTAATGCTGTCCCAACAATTATCACTACATCAACCAATACTGGAAGCACCCTTGCTACCTGTAACTATGCCTCAAGCCATTTACCGCAGGTGCCACCACCAATCAAGTCTTGGCAAGCTGGTACATTGAACCAGCAGACAAACGACATTAAGGAGTGGTTTAAGAAGAAGGGCCAGGGTGCGTTACTCAACAAAACTCGCACCAGACCAAGAGTCCACCCCTTGCCAATGGAGGATCCTCTCTTCAAACGTCTGAGAGCTCTAATTGAGCCTGATTATGAAGAGATGGACGAACCTGAAGCTAAAAGAGCCAAAAAGGCACATGATGCCAAGGCTATGGTGCTGGCTACCAACTGGCAACTCTACAAGGAGGAGAGTGACGAGATCCTCAAACGAGAGGACCGTCACTTCAAATCTTTGAGAGCTGCCAAGGATTTCGACAAAGAGCATGCACTCAATGTCGGAGAACTCCTAGGGTTCATAGATGAGCACTGAGGGAGCAAATAATGGATCACCCATTGATGAGGGAAGCACCAATGCTATATAATGCGTTTAAGGTGATAAACCAACTTTTTGGGAACCTGGATGAATCAGGTATGATCCGAGCCCATTCTTCATGAAATTTACTCAAAATTGGACACTGTTCAAATATCAGGCCTCGCCTTCCATCACCAAATTGCCAAGATACTTGGACTCATGATCGATCCGAAGAACAGCGTCAAAATTGAATCATGGCAAAAGTTCATTACGGACTGGAAGCAGAACATTGTTGCGAGCGATATTTCGAAAATGAGGTATATATATAAATATTAAAAATAAAATAATTAGTATTTATAATGGAAAACAAAATTCCATAAACTGATGCAACTTGATGAAACTGCAGATTCGCAGACAAAGAAATAAAGTATGAAGACAATACTGGAACCATGTGGGAGATCTAAATTGATCTGGGAGACACAGTAGTCCCCATCCTCTTGCATGAATTTCTACTCTCTTCAATCATCAAGTCAGCTTCAGCAACAACCAACGACTACAGTCGCGACTCACCTTTTGTGCATACAATCCAAGCAATTGTGGCACAAATTGAAACGGGAGGTAGCAGTGAAAGAGGCTACAGCACCATGGATGAGGCCCTTGATGCAATCAATGAGCTATCATGCTGACAGTCATGAATGGTGAAGACAAAGAGACAGGCCAGGATGTACAAAAAGCGGCCACAGCTAAACAACAAAAGCAAGTGGAAGAACAAGCCACAACGAGACTGCTCAATGAGGACCATGCAACTGTAGCTCAAAGCAACAACAACACATCAATGATGTAAGTGTTTATACATCAGAATGCAAATTAAGCATGAAATATAAACATTGGGGGTGGAAAGGTAAGAAACCGTCTAACCTGAGTGCCAATGGCAATGCCTCATTGACTTGTAAGATGTGCCCTGACATGACCAATCATTCAACAGAGGACTGCAATAAGCTTAAGAACTATATGAAGTTGAAAGATCAGCTTCAGAAAGTTCAAGATGACCCAATTGTGAAAAATGCACTGCAGAAACACAATGGATCACAGGGAGCAAAAGCTACAACTGTTGAGAAGAAAGTCAAGGGAGCACAGACACCAGTTCAGAAGAAGTTACTTGAACTTGCAAAGGTGAAAGATAAGGCAAACAATCATGAACTTGATACTATCTGCCTTTGGAATTGTTTATTGACACTGACAACCACTATCTGCAACCATTTGAAATCAGACCCTCAGTGACCGCATATCCAGCAACAAACAAGCCTGAATCTGAAATGGAACAAGGAATGTTGAGGGAATGGTTGGGAAGAGCAGAAGTGATGGTTGTAAGGGGAGTTAGGTTTAGGAATAAAACAAGCAGTATGCTGGATTCAAGCTGCACATCAGTCATGTCTCCAAACCCTGCAGATTTTGATCCTGATA
>MU614626.1:0-59609 GCA_025201725.1 Chytriomyces sp. MP71
AGAAGCTAATCCTAACCCTATTTTGAATTTTTACTGGTAATACACCAGCTCTTAGCCCCGTAATCCTAAGTCTATCTTGATTTTGAGACTGCTTAGCCCTAACCTGATTCAGATTCACTATGCTACCCTTTGAATGGAAACATGACATTATTGATTTACTCTTCACTCACAAAAGCAGAGGCATTTGTAATTGGCTGCAACGCAACTAGCCCCTCTGACACCTGTCCGACATCCTCCCACTGAGCTAATACTCGTTTCTCATCTTTTCTGCGTTTGAAGTGGCAATGAAGGAGAATTCCGCATCCCAAGAGTGCCACAATACAACCAAGAACCACTGAACAAATAGTTGCAACAGTATTTGGGCTTAGTTCAGGACTCGGGACACCGTACATGCGCAGCTGTTCGATTTCATGAATGGACAGATACAGTGACAGGACCGAAATATACCTCATGTAAGCTCATTCCACAGTTGGCGCGCGAAGACACGTTCCGAATCATTGGGGGGTCGAACGCGAAAGTGGCAAGCACGATATTGTCGAAGCTTCCAGGAGGCGCGTTCTCATCGAAACGACATACATTATATTCTTGTGCTTCTAAAGTAGTCCCGAATGTGCACCGGAAAAGGTGCAGAACGTCTAGCCAGTTCCCACCCTTCGAAAGCAGCTGAATGATTACAGGCGGTCCAGCTGAAAGAATCATTTGGTCATATACGTATATGGCATGCGTTTACATTTACCAGAGTCGTTGCCATGCCAGATTGTGAAGCTTGACAGGGAAAATGAGCCCTGCGAGCTCCAATCAGCCGTGATCCTGATCAATCGTCAGCATTTGCTGATGAAGCCCGCCATTCCCACCATTGTTTAATGCAATGCGAATCTATCCATTACTCAGTTCAGCCCACATATTATGCATCGACAAAGTGCAAGGAGGTACCTGATACCCACAGAGTCGAACGATTTTCCTCATCGTTTGGAGATGTCGCTTTGATCGCATTGACATTACTTCCATATGTTGAGGATGCGAGCAGGGCCCTTGGGATGAGGTCAACAGACAGCATGTGCTGTTTTGAACAGGATTCAAAAGTTGACTGAACAAGTATGGAAAAATAGGACGTTCATTTCACTAGTCTCTCAATCTCCTCCAGTTTATATCAATGCGGAATAATCTGCCATATGACGAGATTTAAAGATATCATGCGCAACCCTGGTGCCTCGTCTTCAGAGAGTAAATTGCTACTGCAAAGGTTGTGAGTTAGGAGCTCGCGACAGCTTCATGACGCCGACCCAAAACGTTTTTGGCGACTCAGCAGCCGTCATCCACAAAAGAGTTTTGAAACGATGAGGGCACATCATGAAACAGTAAATAAGTGCATGGAAGTCCGAGTCATACCACGGTGTTCGGAATACATTCACTACCTTTCATGTGTAAACAATAAAATTTAGAAAGAAAATTGAACAGAACCATTGCATTGTTTACATTTGTAATTCTTGTGGAAAGTCAGAGATCATAGCAGTTTACTGGTTTTCTTACGTTTCCGCGGTAGTTGTCGGTGGGTTCCGTTGTTAGGTAGTGCCATTTGAATGTTGGATTCGAGTAAATGCCAGTGTTGCTGCCTGTTGCCGGACAATTTCAAATCGAAGTTCGCACCGAATATAAAAACTTGGCCCTTAAAGAAACTCATCCAACAAACAAGACACAGAATCCAACACCACGCTTTTTCTCGACGCGGCAGCTTAACGCGCCACCTCGGGAGTCATCGTGACCTTCCTGTTCCAGTGGGCCTAATAAATAACACGCTTCAACGTGGCTCGCGTGAGCAAGAAAATTTCCTGTTTGCAGTCATTCTCCCCAAACTTTCAGGGAGACAAAGCCCCCACAGCCAACAAGGTGGCCGAAATTCGATGGCATCGCATCTTGTTGAAGAAATAGAGAACTTGCCGTTAGGGCTAGTGGTGGCTTAATGGAGTAAGTGGAGCACCAAAAGCGCGCATTGCGCCTACAAGATTATATATAACACACGGCTTTTTGAGGCGTCCGCGTCAAACATTTTGAAAATCAATGAGTAATTTATTTACTCTATTTGCTCAATTAGTAATGGTTCCATGAACTTGACATCCACTCGACTACTCAATGCATGATAATACAACAATTTAATAATTGAATATCTCCGATTTTAAAGAATTGACACTGCAACGCGCACGCGACACTTCACGATTCAAAATTCACAAAAGAATCATTCCAACACATTCTTGATACTCCAACGGGCCACCTGTCTCACGACCCCACCCACCTCCACGTGGCTTCCCGGCCCCTCGCGAATCACATCGTCGACACTAAACACGCGATCTATTCCCACACCAGCGGTACTCCCTGCAATCACTCCTTCCCCTGCCCCACCCGGCGCAACTGCATCCACCGTGCGACGGTACTTGATGCGCGAATGTGGAGTGCACGCCATGTGCAGGGTGTCAGCACCATCCACATCCAAAAGCAGCAGCGCGAAATTCTGCAAGGCCACTCGGGCAGCAAGGTTGGAAAGGGCATGATCCTTGTGCGCGTCTTCCATCTTGTAGTGCTGCTTCGCCTCACGCGACTCATGCAAATGCATCTTCTGCGCCCCAGTCGCAATATCCGTCGTTGTTGCGCTCTCGCCTTCGCTGCTACTCGAAACCTCAATACTCTTCACGATGGTAGGTTTCAAAGCAGCAGGCGAATGCGTAGCTGGGTTGCCCCCGGAAAAACTCATGTCGCTGTCGCTGGGATGTCTGCCATGCTGGTGGAATCCGTGTCCACCCGAGGCGTTGAGGTCGTGGCGCGAGGTGGGCCAGGTGAAGCTTGCGCGTCGAGTCGCGCTGATACTGCGCCACATGTCTTGTCTGATGTTCTCCCAGTTGAGATGTGGGAAGTGGCTAGAGGCGGCAAATGGGGTGGGGATTTGATGGGTGAGGGAGAGCGGGTGGGTAGGTGAGACGACGAGGTGGAGGTGGCCAGACAAGCGGAATTGGTCGCGTGTCTCGGGGAAGATCCTTTTAGCCAGTATCAATGAAAAAGTATGAAAGGCAGACGAAGAGAAGCTTACCAGCAGATTTCTCCAAACTTGGATCCATGAATGAGGTCCTCAATGCTCCCGCTGCGCGCGTCGACAACAAACACGAGGACATTTGATAGACGCTCTATGTGGGCATGTGTCAAGGCATGGTTGGCAACCTGGTGGCGGTGCTTGTCTTTCTCCTTGTGATCGGGATTGTTTCCATCACTTTTTTGGTTTTGTTGATTTTGAAGGATGGCACAAGAAAGGTCAAAGGAGGCACAATAAGAAAAAAACGAATCTTCACTCACGCAACGAGGCCATCACTAAGGAATCCTCTGAAATAAACAGCGCGGTTCGACGGACGTCCAAAAGATTTGATGGTGGCCAACGATGCGTACACTGTTTTTTGGATCTTTCAGCCAACATTGAAAACACGCTTCAATAAGCCACTCACAGTGCGCGTCATCGTCTCTCTTATTGTTTTGAAGGGCGTGTTGGAGTGAGCTGTGCCACGGCGGAAAGTGCGATTCGCCCGACTCAGTGCTCGGCTCTGTGTCGTCAGCCATCATCGTTTCCTGCGACACCGTCTTGGTCGCCAAGTTCGCGTAGCTCTGCGGCTCAGCGTGGATCGCAGTGTTGAGCATCTTTAAATAGGAATCTGGCGTTCGGTGATGTTTTCGAGAATGACCTTTTTTCTCACACTTAAATAGTCGCAATCAAAATGAGTCACGACTGAGTCAGACCCCACAAGAGAACGCTTGGCAACCATTCAGCCAGAGATTCTTCCAGAAATGATCATCAAGAGGACCGTACGAGAACTAAGCGCCTCTTTCAAAGAATGGAACAGGGTTCAGTGCAGATTAGAAGGAGCCCCAAATGCGCAAAAAGACTCAAATGACATCCTGAAAAAAGGCAAGGATGAAGAGAAGCCACATACGGTTAAAGGTCAGTGTGGTCCTTCTTGCGGTATGGCGCGATTTTGTCCAACAATCACGTCATACTCAAGCTCCAGGTGCGATTGATCAAGCACATCGGCTTTTGAATTTGAAAGCGAAGGACAAAATCTTTGCTAGTCGTCTCAAAGAAGCTAAAAATATCTCTCGAAACAACAGCTAAGAA
Source organism: Chytriomyces sp. MP71 (assembly GCA_025201725.1). Lineage (NCBI taxonomy): Eukaryota > Fungi > Chytridiomycota > Chytridiomycetes > Chytridiales > Chytriomycetaceae > Chytriomyces > Chytriomyces sp. MP71. The sequence goes on from MU614626.1 coordinate 4,151, forward strand.
CCGAACCATCTAGATGCGGGAACTTCGCAGTGATCCATTTCAAGCCAGTCAATCATTATGAAGGCACCAGCGACAGCAACCTCGGAGAAGCGATTGTAGCGCTTCGAATGATTGACTCCAACGCAATTCAATGCCATCCGGAAACTGCCGCATGGTGAAGTGGGGGAGAACGCACGTGTTCGGGTTTCTGCTTCGCGGTTTCGCAGCATCATAGGCCAGGCAAGGCCAGGCACGTCATAGTTGTAGAGAGATACCTCGAAAAAGGGCAAGCGTAGATGCGGAGGATGTCGCATGAGAAGAACTCGGTGCGTTTGACGCGGAACCAGGTCGCCGCATCCTCACGCATGCGCTTGGTGCTATACGGGCCCAGGTCAGTAATGAAAAGCCCACTCCGCAAGTGTCAGTCGACGTACAGCGGCAACTGAGGGCTCATTCTCAACGCCAATCAGCATTGAGCGGACTTCTTGAGGGATCCACACGACGGTAACGCACTCAAAACTTGACACGCGTTCCGTCAGCACTCGGGTCGAGCGGTGAAGCTCCTTCACCATGGAGGAAGCTCCGAGAGACAATGGCAAGACTCTAGATTCAGGCCGGGATTTTTTTTTATCATGACTGGCTTGAAGTGGACGTCAGACCTGATTAGGGTTTTCGTTTGGTTGTGTTTGGCTGACAGTGTTTTTCTCCCCTGCAACATATAAAACCTTTGCGATATTAAGCTATTTATCAAAAACAAGAAAACGCCTCCTCACCAACCGCATGGGGAAGCTCCCGCTCGCGAAGTTGCCCATCGCGCGCGTCAGCGTATCCGTATGGTCTGAATAGGACCCCTTTTAGACGGCGGACGAAGCGAGGGAGCGCGAAATGAAGTCGGGCGCGTGGAAGAAGAAGGGGCTCAGGCCGCTGGACGAAGGCCCGGCGCTGCGGGACGTGCCTCGGGTGAGAGGCAAGGGATTTGGGTTTACCGAGGCTGCGGAAAGGGAGGAAACTGGAGAGGCATTAGCCTTTTTCTCGCTTAGAGTTAAGGACAATCTGGACTGTGCGTATCCGTTTTTTTTTTCCTTGAAGTTGTGGCCACGCTATTTAAAGTACGATTTGAAAACAGTTAATGGTGAATGAGTGAGGGGAGGGAAGAGAAGCCAACCATACCATTACATCAGGAATTGTAAACCTTTTGGCTTGATGAATTTTCTGGTTTTGATTCGATTCATGTTTCCAGTTCTCGCCATGGCTAAGCGTCGACTTTGAAGCACTGGCAGAATGCGGTAGTCAGGCGCAAACAAGTGAAAGCAAGAGATGTTCGTGGTCTTTTGAAGCACGAAAAATTCCGTAAATCTTTCATTATTCATAAGCTCAAGCCTGTGAAAAGTTTCATTTGACGTCAATCGAAGAAGAAAAAGGAGGCAAATACACTTACAGAGTCGGAAAGAAGATGCTCTCTGAAACGAAGCCGCAGCTTACTAAGAAGTCAAGCCAGACCCTGTTCCAAGTACTCCTGGAAATGGTGCACACGTCCGCACATGATTTAGCGAATTCAGGGTCCAGAATGCGGATGTCACTGCATCTGCCTTCTGCCAAAAGAATGAGCGTGCTGGGCGTAAGAGAAAATGTCTCCGGTGCAGAATCAATCAGGTTTCCAAAAGTGAAGGACATTATCCAAACCATCGAATGTAAGTGTTTTCGAGCATCTCACATTGGAATATCAAATATTAATCGTTTCTTCTGGATAGACCACCACGACAGCATGCAAACAAGCGACGAAGGAATTGTCAGATTGTACAAACCAGTTTGTCCAACCCCGACTCTGCAGACCAACGTCTTCCGCTTCCCGCAAGCACCCACCACCTCCAATCGTGCAAGTCGTCGTCGCTCGTCGCACGCCTTCTCTTTCGCGGCGCATTCGCCTGCCTCCAGCCCGCCCCTTCCGCGTCGAACGTCGATCGCCTCTAGCCGTAGCGTGTCCATAGCGCAAGCCGTGCTTTACACCACAATCGAGGGCAAAGTATTAGAAGGCACGACCATGTCGAACTGGATAGACGTTTATTTAGAGGGCGAAGTGGAAGGGTCCTCGCTTAAGCCCGCATTGATGCCGATTAATGAGGAGACAGGCACCGAGGATTTACCCAAGAATATCTCCATCCATGCACAGGAAATGTTAATGGAACTGGATTCCGTACTGGCAAACATGGTGGAGCAGAATGGGAGTGACCCGAGGAGGTTCGATATTCGGCTGAACAAACATTTGCCACCGCCGCGGATGCCTTCGCGCCAATTTGCTTCCCCGACTTCAACAAACAAACGGGACCCAAAACTTATCAAATGGGCACGGAAGTCGCGTGGAAGCCAGCGTCTATGTGCCGATTCTCTTGACCGAATAAGGTACAAGTCATCCCCCATCTCGAAACAGTCTTCACAGCGAGAAGTCAGCGACTGCGAGTGCGTTAAAGGTAGGCTCTATGGTCACCTGATCTCATAGCACCTCTCAAAAGTTTGTTCACAGCCAGCAAACAGTCAAGCAGCAAGACCGAGCTGTCCAAAAAGTCCTTTCGTGTGTCAGTCTTGGGCAGGTTAGATGGTCTGCTAGGATCGATTGATGACGAGTTTGGCGACGAAATCCACTTGTCAAGCGACCCAGATTGGATGGACGATGACTACGATTCTCGTCAAGAGCGGATGAGATCCATTTTGCAAGAGGACATTGCAGCGCTTACTTTCGAGTACACTCCACGCTCGCCAACGACTGGCGCGCCGAACGAATCGATTCTCGATCGCTTTAAGGTGATCGCGGTTGTCGGCGACAGCGGAGACCGTCTGTCCATCGCCGGTGACTCAGACGACGGCAAGGAAGCGGCAAGCACACGATCGTCCGTTCGAGTCTCCTTTGCCGTCGCCAACCTCTCCTCCGCAACAGGCCTGAAACCCAAACCCCGTCTCTTCTCTGTCGTTAAACGCAAAGTAACCAACGTGATGGGACACTCCAGCCACTCCTCTACGGACATCCCCGTCCTCACCTCCCGTAAAAGCTCAGCAACACACACATCTCTCGACCTGATAGACACCGACTCAAGTGCCGACGAACACACAGCACATTCTAACGCCAGTACCTCCCAAGCGGCTCCCACCCGCCGCATCGCGACTGCAAACCCCAAACTGTATCCACCTCGCCTCGCTTCCCTCCACATCCCAAGGGACGCGCACACAGGCAGCATCTCTCCCCACGCCTCTAACGGGCCCTCCCTATCTTCCCCGACATGGGGGACGCGCTATTCTTCGTTGCAGGCTTGTGCGGCCGGGGAAGAGTCGCCGGGGCGCAAAAGGCGGCAGGACTCGCTGTGTGTGTCTGTAGCTCCCGTGACCGACTTGAGAGGTTGGGAGACGGGAAGTCCAGCAAGTACAAGACGTGCGCGGCGAGAAGCGTTCTTTTCACCAATGCGGACAGTGTCTTCGGGCAACGCGTTGCTAGGATGAAATCGTAGACAGAAGGAGAACACCTTTCTTCTAGACAAATTACCATAATGTAGCCTTGCAATAAAATTAAAAGGGGAATGGAATATAAGTCGTTGATTTTAACAAGTAGTGATGCATAATATTGTACCAAAACTTCACTCATTCCTTTCACTTCCAAAACCGAGAACCTCCAATCCCATCTCCAAAAACCACCATCCACAACAATGACCAGAATGTGTTGAGCCTGCATTACTTGTTTGGAGGGCGCTTGGTGGAGGGTGAAAGGTGCTGTAAATTTCACGGTGGCAAATTTCCCCTCATCGGCTGCTGTCGAGTAGTTTGACGGCTCTCGTAATTTGACAGTTCTACAGCTCTCCTAGCATACAAAAGCTTAACACTTAGGGAGGAGAGCTACTAACACACGCCAACACCCGAAGTTAGGCCATCGGCGCAAAGAATGCTTCACCATTTAAAAGTCATCAAAGACCATTTATTTCCTCATCAGCAACCTTTTCACATACTTTTCAAACTCTCAAAGTTCTTAATAGCAGCACTCAAGGTAACAAGTTCCGTCTCCAAGGTAGTTTTCTACATGCATACGTTAGAGAACCGTGTTTGTCACCAAAATAAAACAAGTACCTTGTTGGCATTGATTTCTTTGATTTCCGCTTTGACCTTGGTGGCATAATCAGCAGCTGCCATTTTCTTGTTTAAATCAGCAAGAGCAGCCGTGGCCTTGGCTTTGCTTGACTCGAGCTTTGCAATCTCTGCATCGAAATCGACCATTCCTTTCACCAAAAGATACACGTTGCAGTCTCCTGAAACAGGGCTCACAGCACAGCCAGCAGGAACGGCCCTTCCTGGAGGCAGGACAGCCAATGACTTAGCACCCTTGATTAGACCCGCTGTGATATTCACACCGTCGGTTTGAAGAATGCCAAAGAGAACAGAGTTTGTTGTTTGAACGAACACTATGGGAAAGACAGATCAGCCATGAACCCGAAACAACTTATGTCACTTACAGTGCCCTTCCTTCTTGATGTTGTAATCCGCAAGCAATGAGCGAGCAGCGCGAACCACCTTGTTAACATTCTCAAAATCGGCATCGGCTTCCGGATGGTTCCATGCCGCAATATCCACGGGATACTTGGCCTTCATAATAGTCTGACAAAGGGGGTCATTGTCTCGGCGGGGAAGGCGCTGCCACAACTCCTCAGTCACAAACGGCATCATTGGATGGAGAAGCTTCAATCCTGCATCCAGGCAAGTGTAGAGTGTATCCCGGGTCGCACGACGGGCAACCTCATCTGTACCCGCTAGGATGGGCTTGCAAATCTCAAGGTACACGTCGCAAAGTTCGTACATCCAGAAGTTGTAGACGACGTTTGTGGCCTGCATGAAGTTCCTCTGCTCCAACGCCAGATTCGTTTCACGGGCAGCGACATTCAGTCGGTTAAGGATCCACAAGTCCGCCAAAGATTCCTTGCCAGTGATGTAAATCTCGGCAGGCTGGGGCATGAAGTGAGCGCCAAGCTTTTCAAGACCCATCTTGAGAACCGCATTCCACAATTTGTTGCAGAACTTCCTGTAGCCCTCCACACGCAGGATATCTAAGTTGATGTCGCGCCCGCCAGATGAGTAATTGAGAAGTGTGAAACGTAATGCGTCGGTTCCACACTGAGGAATTCCGTTCGGGTAGTCTTTCGCTTGACCTTCTTTCGCTTTGACGACTTCACGTGGATCCAAGTTTCCAGAATCGAGACGAGCTTGCAAGTCTGCGAGAGCAATGCCTTCAATGACATCAAGAGGGTCAATCACATTTCCAAGCGATTTACTCATTTTGCGACCGTGAGCATCGCGAACCATTGCGTGACAGAATACCTTCATCAAAGCAAATCAATTTTAAACGAAAAGAGAATGAACAAGGACAAACCTGCTTGAACGGAACCTGGCCTGTCAGGTGGATACCCATCATGACCATTCTAGCCACCCAGAAGAATAGAATATCCCATCCAGTTTCGAGAATGGCATTAGGATAAAAGTTCTTAAGGTCATTTGTCTTGTTGGGCCATCCTTGAATGGAAAAAGGCCATAATCCGGCTGAAAACCATGTGTCCAAGACATCAGGATCTAACCAAAGCTTTAAGGAACACGTCACAACCCCTAATTTGAGTGCACACCTTGTTCCAAAGTGATGTCTTTCTTCGCTTGCTTGGGAAACTTCGCGTGCGCCTTTTCAAGGGCTTCACTTTCAGATCGGGCCGAAACCCAGTATTTGCTATCCATCGCCTGCGACAGACTTGTATTAGCCAGCACTCAAGCATGATATCTTGAACACTAAATCTTATATTAACACTCACGTCGTTTTCCTCTCCCTTGATCTTGATGAAGTACGCGGGGACGCGGTGACCCCACCAAAGTTGTCTGGATATGCACCAGTCCTGAATCTTCTCGAGCCAAATGAACCATTCTTTTTCACTCGTTTTGGGAATAATTTCTAGCTCTCCAGACTTCACAGCATCCATTGCTTTCGCGGCCATACCTTTGCAGTTCACCCACCACTGCGGCTTCATCAGGGGCTCGACAACGTTTCCTGAACGCCTGTTTTCAATGTCAGCCAATAAAGATGGAAGTACTCCATGCGACGTCACTTACGTGCAAATTGGCAGCTGCATCGGGTTCGGCTTGGTCTCTTTATACAGCCCCCTTTCTTTCAGAGCTGCCAACACGGCAACACGCGCATCAAATCTTTGCATACCCTGCAAACAAAGGAGGTCACCCAGACAGTTCCTACATTGGAGGACACTCACGGTAAAGGGCGCTCCTTCTTCATTAACCTTGCCGTCGTCTGTGAATATGTTGATGAATGGCAGGTTATGGCGTTTTCCGATGGCGTAATCGTTCTGATCGTGAGATGGAGTGATCTTGACGGCACCTAGTTTCATTTTGTCAACGCCGGTACTCCAATAATACGCATTCAACGAACCTGTTCCAAATTCCTTGTCCACATAATCATCTGCGATAATCGGGATTCTTCGGCCGTTGAATGGATGGACGACGTACTTCCCAATTTTGTTTTTGTAGCGTGCATCGGTCGGGTTTACAGCGATTGCCGTGTCTCCAAGCATCGTTTCGAGACGAGTCGTGGCGACAACAATTTCTTCGTCTGACGACAGGAGTGTAGGTAAGGGCAAATAGCGACACTTATAATACTCAACTGGTTCCCTCAATGTGGTAAGCAAACGAGATTATAACACCAAATTCGTACTTCTTGGTGGGATCATGGTCAGGAACGCTCAGGAATTCACGGCCAGTCAACTCCTTGTTCTCGACCTGGCATCCGGAATCCCCAAGTCAGAGACTGGATCTCGCGGGAATATACAACGCACCTCCAGGTTAGAAATTGCAGTCTTGAGTTTTGTGCACCAGTTGACGAGACGGTTCTCTCTGTAAATAATGCCCTCTTCATGCATTCTCACGAACGCTTCCACAACCGCGGAAGAAGGCCCAGGGTCCATCGTGAAAGCAACGCGGTTCCAGTCAACGGAAGTGCCCAAACGGCGAATTTGGTTGTAAATCTTGCCGCCAAACTCCTCCTTCCACTTCCAGATCTCCTGGACGAAAACTTCGCGACCCAAGTCGTGCCGAGTAATCTTACGCTCTTTCATGAGCTTCTTTTCGACCACAACTTGTGTGGCAATTCCAGCGTGATCACATCCAGGCACATATAAGGTCGTCTTTCCGAGCATACGGTTCCTGCGAATCTCGGAGTAAGCTCCAGAATTCGCGCCGGTATAAAAACCAACCATCGAACGAGGGTATCCTGAATGGAGCTAGTAAGTGCGTGACCAATGTGGAGGGATCCCGTGACGTTTGGTGGAGGGATGGAAATGACGAAGACGCCTTCAGGCCTGTCAGGCGATACGCAGAGTCAGTTATTAATTGGGAACTTACAAAAAAAACTCACTTGTTTTGACCGTCCGCAGTCAGCTCAGGCTCAAAGAATCCGCATTTCTCCCACCATTGGTACCAGGCAGCTTCTACCTGGACGGGGTTGTACGCCGCAGCATAGGGAACGGAGAGGTCCTTCTTTTCGCCATGCGGCGTCGAGTCGGGAATAATGACGGCGGGTTCTTCCTTCACCTTCTCTTTCTACAGGTTCAGAGGGACAGGTTAGTAACAAGAAATGTGGGTACCAGACGCGCAGGAATCTCCCGTCATCAATATCCCCACTTCCATCCTCGCATCCGAATTCAATCTCAAGATATCACTCTAACACCTGGGATTAAGATTCCAATGGAGCGCTCACCTTTGGTTTCTCTGACACTGGCTTCGCCGCAGCAACAGCTTTTGCCTCTTCGAGCGCCTTCTTCTTAGCCTCAAACTTTGCGAGTTTCTCGAGTTTCTGCTGCTCCTTGAGAGCCTCGCGCTCCTTGGCTTTTTCACTCTTCTCAACGTCGGTCATTATTGATGGCTTGTTCTTTTGGAGAAGGGCGGACGCTCCTGATAAGTGTCTAATCTGGATGGGGCTTCGGACGTACGGTGCAAGGTGGAGGCTTGATGATCGGACGAACGAGCTGAGTATTCTGCCAGTGAGCACCTTTTCCATAAAACGGAAAACGGAAGAATCCATCGACTCATCCGATTTGGCCGCTACTATCCCACTCTGCCTCACTGCTTTTATTTCGAATTAATTTATGACAAAGGCAGGATGAAAATGGTAATAGTAGGCATGATTCAGAATTTTGGAGAATGAGAAGGACGAGTTCTGGAACGCAAACTTCCTCGAAACCCGGACGAAATGACTGTGATCCAGCTGCTTCTCTACTTCCCTGTAGTTGTTGCCTCATCATCATCCCTATTCGGTTGCTCTCAGATCACAGTGACATCCACGCGGCTGTCGACCATCCTGAAAACCGTGCCCATCACACAAACAACGTTGTCAGTTATCACGAAAACAATGACTTGCACTCTCACATCGATTACATCTGCATCAACGACTTGTTTGGTGAAACGCACACCAGGCTGGTCATCATCACCTTCCCAGTCGTTGTCTCAAAATCCAGCCTCTTCTCCAGAACCTCCGACAAGTATCTCAGCACAAGAAACTTACAATGTTGCAGCAATTCAGTCAAAGATATACACGTCAACGGTTTCTGAAATTGTTAGCATACCTTCATCCAACCCAACTTCAAGGATCTCGATCGCGGACGAAGTCTTAGACGGCAATCCAGCCAACTTACTATCATCATTGACATCAGAAATACCAGTAGAGAACACTGTCATTCCTATTACATCAACCATGGCGCTCAATATGACGAAAGAGTTGCCACCAAGTGCCTCCTTGGCAGCAACGACTACCAGAAAATCAAATCTGAAGACAACGTCAGTCACAACCGACATATCCATGCCATCCTCATCCACGCTTTCCTCAACTTCTTCAGCCGCCGTTATTGGCAACAGCCCCATCAACAATCCTAAAAGCCCTGGAAGCGGCGCCACTTACCAAGTGAGCTGGAACTGGTTCAATGCACCGACAACAGATTGCTTTCCTGAAATCACACCTGCAGAATACAATAAGGGCCTCTACGCTGGAGCTCAAGATATCCCGGCGCTTTGCGGCAAAGCTGCCACCTTCACTTACAACGGGAATAGCGTGACTGTCAAGTACGTGTGGATGACGGGAGGTGGGTTTGACTATCACGAGCTGTCACCAACGGCCTTTGCACGGCTGATTGGAAGTCCAGCGGAAGTGAAACCTGACACAACTGTGACAGGTTACCAAAAAGAAATCAGTGATCCAGGACGAATTACAGCCGTATGCATTGGATATTGTTAACACATTTTTTTTGAATAACCAACAATGTCAACAATCAACGACTAGTGACGGGTTTCCGCGAATTATTTTACGAAAGTATGATTCAGTGCGAAAGCATGACATCCCAACAGCCTTGTACAGCTCAACTGCATTAGTACCGTTTTCGGCATCCACATACAATCGAACGGAGTCAAAGCCAGCGTTCCGTAGCGATTCAAACGCAATAAGGAGGAGGGCTTTCCCAACTCCCTTGCCTCTCAAGGCCTTGTCGACGAAAACTTGATAAATGGAAGCTGTTCCACCCACATTGCGCCAGTTATAAGAAAGAACAGCCCCAACGCATGTGTTGGTTGTGGTGTTCCAGCATATGGTGAACAGACTGGGGGAAAATCCATCGCCCAGGTTGTGTGTGTCATCGAACCAGATATCAAAAGGCACCGTCCGCACATGTCCGAAGTGGCCCTTGAAAGCAGTTTCATTGGCCACGTGCAGGGCGTGCGCGTGAAGGTCTGCATCATAAGGCCTGATCTCGAAGCCGAGAGAATTGAGCAGTGATAGAGACTCTTTTGACAGACGAGCCATACTATCCTCGTCATTCACAAAGTTGCGAAGCATGGTTTTGAACGACCTGGTTGATGTGAAACCTTGACTGAATGTTAATGCGCAAGGAACGGAAATGGGAGCAGACAAGCAAGCGGGACTCACCCTCTTGCTCCAATATACGAATCAAACCGAAATCCTGCTCTGAGACCAGCCCTACAGAAAAAAGGACTGGAGTGCCGGCTTTCACTTTTGTTTCAGCGATTTCGTCGAGGAAAGGTCTAGCAAGTTCGACAGCTTTGCAGCAAACGTCTCGATAGAGATCTGTGTCTGTCGGATCCGCGAAGATTCTGAGGAGGCCTCGTCCCGTGGCCGTCTATCATAAAGCATTTGTCGCCACGCCAGTGGTGTCAGCCACCTTTTTCACAGAAAATAATAATCGCGACACTACCTGCAACCTGACAGTCATAACGCCAACGATGCGGTCACCCTGCAGCAGCAGCGACCATCTCGTAGCCATCTCTTTATCAACAGGCGGACGCATTTCGAATTCGGCTTCCTTCAAGCCCAGCGCAGGGCTTCCGAAAGCTGCATTGTGCGACGCAGAGAATCGGGACAGCGCCGCGTATGCATCCCGCTTGCTTGGCAACGTCGGTTTGTCCGCATCGTCAAGGTTGGCAACGTGAACGACAGACACCATTTCTTGATCGTTTTTGAAAGTGTGGCTTGGTTTGTCATCACCGCCTTTGAGTCAAACGCCACGACGCACTTCCTCTCCGCCGCATCTCATTTGCGAAGAAGTTTACTAATTGTTTTTAATTGCTTCAGAACCCTTCCTCTTTTCCCCTTCTTTCCTAAGCAAGTAAATCACACGTTCCAGAAGCAAATCAAATGAAACCAGTATCCGTCGCACTCATTCCTCTGGTGGCTATGATGGCTCTCGCATCATCACCGCTGTATGTCCCACCCGCCTCCTGTCCATTGAAAATTACAATTACCTCCACAAAAGTCTCAACAGTCCTTACAACTCTGCCAATCACGCAAACAGCGTTGTCAGTGCTTACGAAGACAGTGACTTGCACTCTCACATCTATCGCGTCGACTGGGACTACCTGTTTGGTAAAACGAACGCCTGGGTTGACTCCCAGCGTAACTGCTTCTAGAATTCCTCGCCATGAGCCGCCCACTACTACGAGCCCCTCAACATTGCCCTATCTAACGGATTTGAAAAATGAAGAGAACTTCGCGCAGCCATCGGATATCCTCAGTCAACAGTTGGAAGGCTCAAATATGACCACCACGCTTAAACTTCCTTCAAGCGTGACATATTCCGAGTCCTCCTCAGGCGTGACTTCGGACGCAGTCACGGCAAGTCTGAAAATATCGGCTTGCAGTACACCGGCTGCATTGAATCTACCACTTCCTTCTGGCAAATCATGCAAAGAACAAAAGGAGGCTTGCCAAAAATGGTGCCTTGACAACAACTACGACTCAATTCAAAGAAACCAATGCTTCAACGATGCAGAAGGAAGAGCAACGCAATGGTGCCAGTGCAATGATCAAACTTTCTACGGGATCGGATTTGGAACCCCTACGATTGCATGCCCTGCATAATTCATTCATGTTACTTCTTCTTTTACACTTTTTGAACTTCGGAGGTCATATAACGGGCAAGACAGATGATGAAATGAAATTTGTTTTGCTGATCGAAGGCAATGTTCTTGCTGGTCCCATGGATCGGCACAGCATACGCCATTAAGCTGGCTTCGCCAGGCCATTACTCACCGGGAATGACGAAAGAAGCGTCTCAGTGTGAATTCACCTTCAAAGTTGAAGGGTCGGCCTCATGCCTTCAAACGGCACAAAGCCTGAACATGGTGCGAAGTTACTTCAATCGTTCCCGCATGCATTCTGACCGAACATCTGCTGCGTAGTCATCTTCAGCTTTTGAAAGGTTGAATTCGTGGGTCAATTGCTCATCGCCGCTTTCGCCCGAAACAATTGTTTGTTCAGCGAGAGACGCATCTTCGCTTCAAACGCACGGAGACGTTTCACCCGCGTTTGTGACTCCATCGCAATCGTTTGCATCTTCGTCACCGACGATCGTTTCGTTTACGGGTCCTGCTTCAACTGAAGCACCCACCTTGACAGCTGTCACACCTGCAACATTGCCTCTGATAACAACAAAACGGACTTCAGTATTAGAATCTCATATTTCGTCATCTTTATCTGTATCGAGCGAATCATCTTTTCACGCGATTGCTGCACGAACCTCATCCATATTTTCAGTCGCGCCAATACCATCTTCGTCAACATCAACACAGCCATCCCAGTCCTCTGTTTCGTCGACAACAGAGGCAGCCACGATGGATCCTTCGCCATCGCCTTCACGAATATTTCCTTCTTCAACTCCTGACGCCCCGATTCAAGTTCCCTCAAGTGGGGACTTTGTTGTCAGCTGGAACTGGTTTGCTGGCCCCACATCCGACTGTTTCCCTGAAATCTCCGCTGACCAATACAATCGCGGATTTTATGCGGGCGCTGAGGACGGCTTGCATCTGTGTGGGCAAACGGGTACTTTCACTTATCAGGGCAACAGCGTCACAATCACGTACGCGTGGAAGACGACTGGTGGTGTGCGATATCACGAGATTTCGCCGACAGCGTTCGCGAAACTTATTGGAAGCAATGCGCAAATTGGATCGCAGACGACGCCACAGCAATTTCAAGCAGCCATTAATGATCCAGGACGCGTTACCGCATCTTGCACTGGTGTTTGTTAAGGAATATCCAATTCCTGTTTGATAATGTCATGGCGATGGCGTGGGTCTGCCATATTCTTGGAATGGATTTTGCTAATGACATTTGTGAAGGAGTTTCAGAATTTCATTCCTTCTGTCAAAATTCAATTTTAATATAACTACCACATCAAATGAAATTTACGCCGGCAGCCTCTAAAAGCAGGAATGCCCCTCTTAACCACGTGCCTGACCACGACGTCGCCTTACCCTTTCATCAGCATCATGCATCTCTTTCTTGCAGCAGTTTTTGTTGTTGCTTCGTGGGTCTCAGCGCTACCGAATGGATCACCAATCTGTGACATCTACAGCTCTGCAGCCGCAATCGCTTCGTCGGGAATGCAGCCTCAATCTCAAATTCCGGCAGGAACTTACACTGTGACGGCAGATGCCGAGTTTTACCTACCCAACCAGAAAGTGACTCTCACCATGACTGGACCCGACTTCCGTGGAATCTTGTTTTATGCTGCACCCAAGATGGATCCGACTGCTCAAGTCGGCAGCTTTGAGGTTCCGGCCGGTATGCAAAATAACGCCAACGTGTGCAACAATTCGGAGACGCCAAACTCCTCCTTGACACACACAGCCCGTAACAGCGACTACGCGGGATCTCAGACGTTCACTTGGATTGCTCCTCCTCAATCTCATGGTGAAATTCATTTTCATGCAGTTATTCTCCAGAAAAAGCCGGACGGTTGCTACGCGTACGCGGCTGTTCCATGCATCGTCATCATCAAATGTGGAGGAGGTCGCGTCGTTTCCACGCCATCTTCAATTGCGCCGGCAGCGGCTACTCCAGCTGTTCCAGCTGTGGTTGTTGGCACCAGTTCGCCTTGCCCAAGCCCTGTCACCAAAACAGTCACTTCAGTATCTGTTTCTGTCAAAACTATGACATCCATGGTCACGGTGGCTGCACTCCCTGTCACAATGACAGTCGTGCAAACGAAGACGTTGATATCTACGGTTATCCAGAAAGTCACAGTAACTCAGCCTCCAGTTTATGTCACTCCGGCACCTGTTTACGTCACACAGGCTCCTATTTACGTCACTCCTTCCGTTACCAAGCGCAAGTGCATGCCCAAAGTTGCCAAGACCTCCGCTCCCGCTGCTCAGGTTCCAACACCAACTTATAGCCCACCTCCAGTGTACTTCCCGCCACCTAAACCTACCCCACCTACTCCATGCTGCCAAGGCGAGAACCCTCCTCCGGTGGTGGTTGTCCCAGTCACTACGAATACGGTTAAGCAAGCACCCCAGCCGACGCCATGTTGCCAAGGTGAAAGTGACTCGAACACCATTGACACTGCACCAATTGTGTTATCGAGTATCGCTCCAATCGCTCCAGCACCCGCTCCGGTGGACCCTATTTCCTCTACGCCAGTATCGCAATCGACAATGGTTCCCGATGTCGCTCAACCTTCCTCTGTTGCGTCTAGCAGTATTGAATTGGCACTTTCTTCTTCTTCTTCCGTGCCCATTGCCATTCCATTGTCGACAACAACTACATCATTGGCGCCCGCTTCATCATCTATCCCAACCACTACAAGCCAAGCTGTACCGATCGTCATCCCCGGTCCCAACGCAGCTCCCGCTATTTTTGATGGTCAAGTTGTTTCATCCGCAATGGTCAATATTGTGAAGGGTGTGAACCAACCTCCAAGTGTTTATGGAGCATAAATGAGACGAGATCTACAATATACTTCATTTTCTGATAGCTTAAAAATAAAATCAACCATTTCAGATTAAAAATCATTCCGATGAGACCCTGCCTGGGTCCAATCTAACTTCTCTGAGTTCGTTCCACATCAAAATATTAAATGGATACCTTTTCAATAGGCAACACGAACATCGTGCGTATTGAAAAGACTTCGTTCAGATCGAGATATTATTTTGCCTATTTCATTCCTAAATAAGGAGATGAACTGTGGTAATGGAATTCATTCATGCTGATTATGAAACTTCAGATGAAATTTCACCTTCCTCTTTGTCCACAATCCATTTTGAAACAAACATATCGAAACATTCCCAAAATCCATTGGCAACCGACGATGCATACTGCGTTTGTGTCCGTTGCCGTTGTCGTGTCTCTTCTTACATCGCAGTCGTTCGCTCAGGCGCAGGCTCAATCGATGGTAACGTCTTGATCTCGCCAACGCCTAAACTTACTTGCGAATTTGCACTTCGGAATAGAACTTATGTGACGTTTACGCTGGTGCGGACTTTATCAACAACGGCTTTGCTGCTGGGGCCTCTCAGCTCCCTGCTGGAACCTTTTCAATGACGGCAGACGCCGCCTCTTACACGCCTGGACAGGTTGTCACTCTACAAATGACAGGTCCTTCTATGAATATGTTGATGCTCTACGCGAATCCGAAGGACCAGCTTTCTGCTCGCGTGGGATCCTTCGCAATGCCAGCAGGATTCCAAAGCAATGCGGGATCATGTGGTGGATTCACAATGGAGACCCAGAACGCAGTCTTGGCCAGCATTCCGACTACCTCCGCGATCTCCGGAACTCAAACTTTTCAATGGACGGCTCCCGCTCAATCTTTCGGCGAGCTCCATATGAACATGATGGTCTTGACGCAAGCCGGAACAGGATGGGCTTACCAGATTGTGCCCTGTATCATTATTATCAAGTGTGCCGGAACTATTGCTCCAGCACCAGCTGTGATTCTTCCCGTTCAAAACTGCCCGCCTCCCATTGTGCAGACAGTGATCCAAAAAGAAATTCAAACTGTAGTTAAACAGGCTGCTCCTGTAACTGTTGTTCAAAAGCAAATCGTGACTGTTCAAGCTGCCCCAGTTACAGTTATTCAACGTCAAATGGTTACAGTCACTCAGAAAGTAATGGTTACTCAGCAAGTCATCCAGATTCAGCAACAGCTTCAAATCCGGAAATGTAAACCTCGCTTGATTCAACAGCCCACTGTGGTTGTTGTTCAGCCCGCTGTCACGACTCCCAAGGCAGCCGTCAAACCCGTGGTGGCACCTCCCGTTGTTCCCTGCTGCGGAGGCACAGTTCAAGCTACACCAGTCGTCGTGAAACCCGTTGTGGCGCCGGTTACTCCCTGTTGCCAAGGCGAGATTGTCCAACCGGTTGTTCAACCCGTAGTACAACCGCCGATTACCCCCTGCTGTGGAAACCCCATTGTTGAGCCAGTTACACCTGTTGGAGCCTGCTGTGGTGGAGAAATCGGCAGTGGTGGAGTACTTCCACCCCTTACAAACCAGTTGCCCACTTACCAGCCTCCGACTCCTTCTACATATCAAGCACCAGCACCAATCGTTGCGCCTGTCGCGACACCCGTTGTTGCGCAGACTCCAATGGCAACTCCCGCAGCGTCAACACCTGCTGCTGCACCCATCCCGGCGATTCAAGCTGTCATGAGCCCTGCTGGAAATGCGACCCCTCAACAGTTTCCCGCGTCCAATGTAGACCAAGGTCAGAGTGCTAGTACTGGACTTTACAAGCCCCTGCCGGACCAGGCTCCTGGAGTTTTCAATGGCCAGCCCTTCGTCCCTGGCCCAACAAACCAGAACCCCAATCAACAGCCAACTGTGTATGGTGTCTAAGTCTAAAACAATAACGTACATTTTCTGCATTGCTAGTTTGATTGTTGAGTCCCGTCGTTTTGTGCAAAGAATAAGATTCATTCGTTTCCTTCGTCCCTCGTCATTCAAAATTCTAGAAGTTTGTAAGAACTTCAAAATGTTGCCACAAAGACCCACCAGTTATGTCCTAGCACTTATCACTTGCCTGCAGGATGTAGTAAGTCATTGATGTTCTTCGGTTCAGCTACCAAATTGACGCAATGTAGGCAGACGCGCACGGACGGATGTATTGGCCGCATCCGCGTTTAGTACCAGGCGATGCTCAAAACGGTTTTTCGATTGCACGAAGTCGAAATAATGACGAGTGCGCTGACTTGCCGCAGGGTATGTTACAACTTTTGGGCTTGATGATTTATTAAACGTTCTGTGAAGGGCCCATCTTGACACCACCGATGGCGCCGGGAAAAGGAAGTATCGCATACGAAATTACAGCTGCACATCAGGGTGGATGTATCGTGTACTTGAATAGGGAAACCCCTACAAGTTGGGAGGTATGAACGTTGCGTCGTTGCACAATGCTGCTAACTCCGCACAATTCAGCAAGTAGGCTCTGATCCCACATGCGGCGTCGGGAAATCCCCTTTCAACAGAACGATTGAAATCAATCTGCCTAGCGGAAACTACAAAGGAACGATTCGATGGAACTATATTGCAAACAACAATGGTAAACTAAGTAATATACCTACAACATCTAAATATGAGTAATTTCACATTGTAGGAGCATCTACTAGTTTAGATGAGCACTTCAATTCGTGCGCAGATATTCAAGTGTCGTCCTCAGGATCAAACAGTTACATCAACAATTTATCACCCACTTTAAGTTATGAAAAATGCATTGACGGAAAAGATCTTTACAAATGTATTGATTCAATCAATGTTGGGTTCTGTACTGGGGGATTTTGGTATCCCATGACATGTGCGCCTGAAAAATCAGAGTGTTCCAGTGGATCATCGCCTCAGGATTGCGTTGGATTAGATGTAAGACTTATATGTACGTGTATTGGACAATAAGTGGTCATCTATTGATTTCGTAGGATGCTCGTTCGTATTCTGCGACCACTGTAGATAACCTCGTTCTAAACGTTCAAAATGTGTCAACCACAACTACAACAAATTCATCGTCGAATGTGTCAGCACATTCCACCGACGCACATACGCAGACTTCGTTAGACGATCCCTACCAGGATCCGTATGCTGCCTTGGAGACTCATAACAGCATAATGAGTCAAACTACAAGTGTCTATGCAGCGAATAAGCAATTGTCAACATCACAGTTAAGTTTATCTGGGCTGTCTTTAAGTTCCCCGACATCCCAGTCGACTCCAGCCTACGCCGCTCCACCAAACCCGATCCAAGTAGCTTCCAGTGTGGAACCGATTGTCGAAACACCGAGTCCAAATCCCGTCGTACCTCAAGGTCAATGCGGCATTCCATGTTTGGTGCAACTGCCTGCAACCATTTTCGCGACTGTATCTGTTACTCAAACTGTATTATCAACTACTGTTGTCACGCAGATGACAACTTTATTCACAACGTTGAGCCTAACTGTCACGAATACTGTCACCTCCACATTTCGTAAAACTCAAGAGAAATGCAAGCCAAAAACACTGTCTACCGCCTCAAGTGTGGCAGCCGCTAAGACGCAATTGTCTACATCGTATGTTGCCCCCGCACCCCCCACTTCAACTTCCACGTCATTGGTTCAGGTAGTTTCGACGAAACCTTCTGTCCACTTAGTTCCAACACCTGCTACAACTCCTTCTATCATAGTAAAATATGTAGTTCCGACCCCGATTACTTCGTCTGTTGCTTCAGCTTCAAGGACATATGCTGCCCCGCCGCTTACCCTTTCCGTTCTGTCACTTTCGAAAACACCAACTACAACTTCTTCTATCCTCGCTTACGCTCCCACATATGGAAGGAAAAAACGTGAAAATTCTAAAACTGCAGCTGAGTCGCTCCATGTTTCGGATGACAATTTAACTGAATTGGACGCCGAGGGATTTCCGACCTCAACGGTGGGCAATTATGTCTCGTTGACCGAAGAAGCTCCAAGTCTAAGTTCGAAACCGTCAACAGCAACTTCGCGATTGCTTCCGACTAAAGGCCCTTAATAGCAATTATTTCAATTAGCATTACAGTAGGCAATCCCAAATAAATATTTGTTTTCTTTAATTGTTCAATGTTCAGTTAGAAAGTATGGAATCCGAGTCCCTTTGACTCTCGCTTCTCAAATATGGCTCGACTAAAACTTGAATAAATATTTCCAAAAAATACATCTGCCCTAGAACAGAGCTCTATGTCTAATAGTGCCGCCTCAATGGAATCCAAGGGTGCAGTCATATCCAGCCTTTTAAACACGTCCTGATAATATATGACTTGGATTTTAGGCCTTAGACTGTTAAGCACGTTCTGGAACTCTCCTGGATTGGTTGCCACATACACAACAAGTTTTTCTCGCTTCTTTGAAGCAGGCATCCTGCTGGCTTCATGGAGTATTATGTTTCTCACTGTTTGGTCCGATGGAAAACATTTCGCTCTCAATGCAATATCTTGGATCCGATTGCACTTTTTCCAGTAATCCCCTCTACGAACATGGATTGCCAGAAATTTGGAACCATACTCTTCGCGCACAAATTGGGTAGCTTTTATGGCAAGGTCCCTCAGCCTCTTGGAGACATCCAGCGCTCCCACCATGCGGGCATAATCAGCGTCATCCATATAATTCTCGTAGCGTGTGAGTGGGTATGGTTGAGTCCTGCCGAAGCCGTACATCCAAAATGCTGCCCCAAGAGCAAGTACTTTAGCCTCTTCGTTACCAAAGTATGCCCTAATTTGGCTGTCCTGCAATTGGGACATTCGAGAGAAAGAGTCGTCCACTTTTCCAATGTCATACCCAAGAATGCGTCCATAATAATCTTCGATTTGGTTTACAGCAGTAGCTTTTGCTACAGGGTTGAAAACTAGTCGATCAAGTGTAATTTGACACTTGACAGCATGATGCCTACTAAGAGCATTAAAATTCGAAAGTGATATGGTGGAGCAGGGCAATTTTGTGTCCAATCCGTCACCATCAAAATATTGATACATGGAATGCCAAGAAAACTCCATGACTTGGAAAGAAAAGTCCCAGTTTTTGGATATCTCAGAGTCTGGTTTACGTTGGCCCAGCAGCGGTAACACCATGGTCCTATTGAGAAGCCGCGCAATCGCACAGGTAGATTTCAATCCAATCAGTTGGTTATTGAGCTGCTCCCACGGCATGAACATTATAAATTTGGAATCTTGGCTGGCATGGTTCCTTACTATTTCCATAAATTCTAAAAACTTGTGTACTCCATTTGTTGTTTCCAAGGATCCAAACCAAGTTAACAACCTAGCATCAGTCAAATCTAATTTGTTTTGCAGTGGTTGCTCGATATTTGTCTCAGTTTCGGACAGTAATATTACAAAGGCTCTGCGTTGAGTCAGGTAATGGTAACCAAAACAGTCTGAAGGCTCACAGACAAGGATATGACAACTCTGCAATGAATGAAGTTCATTTTTTGATGGTACTGTATGGTTCGTGAAAAATACTAAGTTTGATCCTCGTTTTGTGAGTTCCTGTTGTAGAATAACCATTTTGTTCTGAAAGCCGCTGACAACGCAAAAAGTCTCTCCTTTTGATTTGATTTCATCGTTTGTAGGTACGGAATCTCGCACACTATGAAGCACTTGAGAATACGCATGCATGACGTCAAAAGTCCACACTTTTTCTTTCTGAGCTTCAATCATTCTAGTATCAAGACCGATAAATGCACGACTAAACAACACTATGTCTTGCGACTTAAAAGTAGACAGAGATTGAATTATTTCGCCTTCGCTTTCGAGCTTCAAGATTGACGCAACATTGGGCGACGGGGTTGACATAGTGAACAACATAGTAGGTTCTGTCCTGGAATGCAAAACAACAGCTAAGGTGTCCATCACATCGCCAAAATGACCTTCCGAACTAATGCAAAAAATGGACGCGGTTTGAACCATGGTTTGAGCTTTTTCGAGCAGTATATCTTTTGGTTGAACGTTCTTGTGCAGCCAGATAATTTCCCAATCGTCACTAAAGCCTATTTGAATACTCAAACGCGTGGAAGAGACTTCCAAAGCGGATTCAGGGATTGGTTCATTGGATCCCTGGACGTTAAATGAAGAGTCTATATCGTTGTCCACGACGAATGCATGAAAAGATTGATTGAAGTAGAAAAGGTTTTCAATCACGCAAGCGTCTCCAGCTGTGCAAGATATCCGTGCCATCCAGTTTGAATGAGTTTCGTGAGTTCCTTCAGACGAGGTGAAAGGAATCCCGAAATGTGACCAAGCCGATACAACCGACTGTGAATTACTTGAATGATTTCGATGAATGTGCGAAAAGTGTGAGCTGCTTTCTCGCCGTGGCTGCGTGTCATCGGTTTCGACGGGCAACACCTGGCGCAAGATCTTTTTGACAGAGACATATCCAACGTATAAAGTAGCAAGTAGCGTTGAAAGTTTGAGAGTGGAATCCCTCAGAATCAACCTTGTGCGAAGCCGCATTCAGTTTGTTTGGCTTCAGATTTGTCAAAAAACAATGTCCTCTACGAACCGCAACGCTGCCACTGCGCGCTCCACGCACTCGATAGTTTCTTCATCCCACTCTTCGTTGCGCGAAAGCGCCACGGACACGTCAGGTTTCCGCGAAGGGACCCGTACTCAACCCTTGTACTCGCATCGTTCCCTCAAGGGCTCTCTCGGATCACTGTATTCTTTGGAGAGACATCGCCAACGAATTTCACAAGATGCAAATTTGGGTAGTCAATCATTGCTCTCAGAATGGCAGTATGTCCTCGGTAGTGGTGAAAGGAGCTCCACAGTTCCTTCCGCAGCTGGAATTGATAAAGCCTCTGTTTCCGGTGTTTCACACGCAACAAGAAGGACAGTTCGAGGAGGTTATATCTAGCTTGCGATTTCTTTTCAGTTCCACTCAACCCGTAATTAGGCTACCGCGAACCCACGTTCCAAGGAGTCTTCCGGCCGAAGTTCATCAAGAGGTAATTCTTCAATGTTTAATCAATTTACACTCTCGCAGACTTTAAATTTCATTTGTAGAGAACAATCGGAAGTGTTCTCGCTCAAGTTTTCACCTGACGATGAATACATTGCAGCTGCATTAGGAAACTCCAACATCCAGGTAAGCACCGTACACGTTCTCATGTTATGATTTGTAACAATGCGCAGATTTATTCGACAAGCTCAAACGAAATGGTGCGCACACTGGTTCCTCCATTCGAATCGGGAGCAAGCGTTTTTCCATGCACCACAGTGATGTTTCGACCTGATTCTTCTGGCTATAAAAATAAGAATGTGCTCGTAGCAGGATGTGAGTTGCCTTAATTTCGGCCAATGGAAAACACCAAAAATTCGAAACAGACGCGGACGGTCGCATCATTCACTGGCATTTCACGTCTGGACAAGTGATTTCTACAATTCAAGAAGAAGACCTACAAATCAACTCGATCGCGTACCAAAATAAGCCTGATGGTTTTCCTGGCCAGTTTTTCGCCGCCTGCGCCTCAGATCCTGTCATCAGGGTTTATGATGCTCAGAATCACAAAAAAGTATACGAAATGAGCGGAGGGTACGCTGCATGCGTTCTTTATTGAAGTTTCCTCATCTACCTTCAACAGACAAGGATTCGAATCTGCCGGGCATTCAAGCCGCGTGTTTGCGTCGAAATTCCATCCAACTGATCAGAATATTCTCATTAGTGGGGGTATGTATTTATGGGTTTTGTTTCATAGTTTTCATGGTCTCATCTCAAATTTAGGATGGGATAACACTGTTCAGGTTTGGGATCTTCGCGTTGCACATTCCATTCGATCGATCTACGGACCGCATATTTGCGGAACGGATGCACTCGACTTTAACGGACCGGGAACAGAGATTCTGACAGCCAGCTTTAGCAAGACTGACCAGCTGCAGACCTGGGACTACTCGTCTGGTCAGCTTATAGAGACGATTCCATGGTCCATCATGGAAGGCGAAAAGCGCGATTCGCTCCTTTACAGTGCTTCGTTTGGAAGATGCGGAAAGAGCGGAGGAGCACAGTATGTGGTAGCCGGCGGATGCGGGCCAAACAATGAAGTCAAGATGTTTAACCTGCAGACAAAACGAGCCATTGGAGTCGCGCAAGGGTTTAGTCACTCAGTTTACTCAGTCGCTCTCTCGCACAACGAAAAGATGGTGGCAGCGGGCGGATCTTTTAAAGCAGTGTACGCATACGATGTGGACTATAGTCAGCAGACGAATGAGTTGATTTATTAATTTTCTTGTTGTTTTGAGAGGTTGGAAAAAAATGGATAGAGCTGCGCGCTTCAGAAAACCAAGGATATGCAAGGCTGAGTGCGGTGATGCCTGTCGTGACCAGTGGTTTATAATGATAACAGGATATTCTGATGTTCCATGCAAGCTTGATCACTAACGATGTCGCATTCCCAAATACTGGGCGGAAAAAAGACTCAGAAGTGGTTCGCCAAGGCGATGTGGACTGGATAAGAGTTCAACTCAAAACTAAAGGCAATCAACCCACTATCCAACTCGCAAATGTCATACCTTGTCCAATCCCTCCATAGCGACGGAAGCTGCGCAACGACGCCGCAATGGTTTGTCGCAATCGCCCCGAACGGCACCGCATGCACGAGCAGCGTTTGCGCCTTCGAACCTGGGTACGGCCAGTACGTGCTGCGGACCTGCTCAAGCAGCTGGAGCCAGGTCTTCACGAATGCTCGCGCAAAACTGGGTGTGAACGATCTCTCCGCGAACGTGGCTTACACCGACAGCGGCTGCACGCAAGTGAAGGGTCTCGCGCTGAAGCCCGTGGGCAAGTGCAGCGCGGATGTGTCCAACGACGGCGCGGGATTGCACGGATACATTTATAATACGGTCTTGGCCGGAGCGAGCAGCCAGGATGTGCAGGTGTTCAACGATACGCTCTGCACCAAACTGTTCAAGACGATCAGTGAGCCACTAAACAAGTGTCAAGCACAGTCCAGCTTGTACTGGTCGAATATCTACGAAGCGGGTACAGGCAGTATTGTGCTGTCGCCGGGATTGGCGTTGGCAACCGGTTCGGCTGCTTCAAGAGTGCTACAAAGCAGCACGACCAGAACCTTCTCCACAAGTAGAACCACAGTTGGTGCCGTATCTACAACCACCTTCAGTCGGTTCAACACCAACATTCCGGATGTCTCTGGTACTGTGCAAGCTGCTGTTACCGGGATCTCTACTGTGATCATCATTGCGATTGTGGCTGGAGTCATCTTCTGGCTTGCAGTATGCGGGGCCATTATTTACTTCTGTTGCATTCGTCCCAATAGACAGCAGCAGACGAACGTGTACGTCCCTGCTCCGTACAAGCAACCAGCCACGGGCGGCGATTATGTGATGCCCCAATACAACAATGCTGGTGCAAGTTACAATGCCCAGACCTACAACAACAACGCCCCTACTTTTAACCACAACGGATACCAGAATCTCAGCAATACTTCTTACGGTGGCAACTAAAATTTGTACTTTTCCCTTTCCTCCGTCATTCTCTCGTTCTCTGTATCTTTCTGGTTCCATTACAAAAATAGATTAAAGACGTGAATCTGAAGGAGTGCAATGGGTGAAGTAAACAGACGCACGAAACCAAGCATTCGACAAGACGCGAAAATGTCTCGCCCGCCTGTCTTCACCCGCAATCTGCGACTAGTCCACTGCCTCCTCTCTGTGCTTGTGCTGAATCTATGCAGTCGCGTTGAAGGCTACGCCGTGGGACCGCGCCCGCTCCACCAACTCGACCGCCACGTGCGCGTCGCCAAGCATCTTTCCGCGCATTCGCTGCAGCTCCGTCCCACGCGCCTCGACGCCAACGTCGCTTCTCCGCACACGGCCGTGTCCGAACCGTTCGGACATGGCCTCAACCTCTGCGCAGAAGAGGCGCCATCGCATCGCCTCTTTTCGCAGAATCAACTGGTTCGCAACCATCGTCTCAACGAAAAAAACGCATTCAACGCAAGGTACAACGAGGGCGGTTTCAGTCTCGCCCTGGTTCCAGGCGGGAAAAGGTCTCCCCAAAACAGTTCATGTCTTCATCTGCTGCGCATCAACCAGGAAAACTGTCTCACACTGCTGCGCACCCAGACTCCCTTCATTGACGCGACAAACATCGTCTTATCAGGCTTGATTCAATACATTCCACCAACCCATGCAAAGCTACTTGCAACAACCATCATCCCATCCAAAAAGAAATCGCTCCTCGCAACAACGCTCGCTCAAAACACTTCCGCAACCGCGCTTGTCCGTTTCATTGAAACATTCACATCTTTCCATACGCGTCATCCACTCACTCGTGAAGGGCACGCAGCGTCCCGCTGGATCCTCGAAAAGTGTCTTGCTCTCTCGGACCTGATACCTGCAGATTCATCAGTGAATTACACTGTTACAAAAGTCATGCACGATGGACTGGATCAGGTTACAGTTATTGCGCGTATTGAAGCGTCTCAGGACGTGCTCTCTCATGAAAACAAGCACACTCGCCGTGTAGTGATTGTGGGCACGAATTTGGACGGTAATTCAAAAATTCGAGCGAATTAGCACCTAATATAACGATCAAACTACAATACAACCGACAATTCAGCTCTCAACCTCAACAATCCACTCCACGCCCGCGCTCCTGGCGCAACCTCCAGTGGCGCAAATACTGCCACCCTTCACGAATCCCTCCGCGTGCTGCTGTCCAGCACCTTCACACCGAACCACGGTACGGCCCTTGAGTTCCACTTTTATGCCGCGAGCGCGTTGGGACTGCAGGGCAGCATGCAAGTCGCGGCGCATTATGCCGCTCGAGGTGTGCCCGTTGCGGCGATGCTGGGTGTGCAGAACGCCGGATGGGACCCGAGCGGGTTTGAGGCGGGCATGACGAGGAGGGTAGCTGTCGCGACAGATGCGGATACGGCTGTTTCGAAAGTAGTGGGGCGGATGGTGAAGGGTTCCGGGTTGGACGTGGTGGAGCGCGTATGCGGGTGACCTATTTCTGTCATCATAATGTCTATTTTCTTACTCATCAACAGATTCGCGTGTGCAGATTATGCGTCATGGAGGCTGCACGGGTACCCGGCCTCTCAGCTGTTTGAGGCAGATGATGAAACTTCAGCGTCTCCGCATGTGCATCGCGTGACGGACGACTTGGATACGGTCAGTGTGGCACGTATGCACCTATTTGCGCAGATTGTCGTCAAGTTTGCAGTCGAGATGGGGATGCAGTGATCTGTCCAGGTGTGGGACTTCACCTTTATGAAATGGACAGATGTCCAGTGTATATGTGAATATTATTTTTTCATCATTAGCGCTTGTCAGACTTTAAAACGGCTTGAACTTCCTCCTTTGAACCTCCCTTGAGTCCATATCCCAATGAGCTAACTTTCCTCAACGAAAATCATGGCGACGAAGCGTCCCCTGTCAACCCCCGTAATTCTTCTTGAGACATCTTGGAAATGGGCTTGCTTACGGCATAGCTTGTGCAAAAGAAGTCACTCGTCCGTTTCCGTGACACCTCCTTGGCCCTATCGTCGTCAATAACCTGTTGCAGATAGAAACCCATTAGCATCAAGCTATTCGCTTGTTTGCAAGGCGGCCTTTACGGCTTGGCTGCCAATCACGGGGTCATCCCCCCAAGAACGAGACCCCACCTCAACAGACTCGCCAAACAGACTCTCGAGAGTCACATCGCGCCTCAGCAGCGCGCCGATTGTCCCATCCCACTCCTCCTCATCCGCTTCGACCCGTTCCACAACGTAGATCTGCGAAAGCTCTTTTGCGAAGCTAACGCGTTTTGGGCTGCCGGCGTCACGACTGCCGCGGCGGGAGGACGGCGCCGTGGCGGTGTCTGTTGCGAAGCTCTGGCGAGTTTGTGACATTCCCGTTTAGACAGATTTTTGTTTTTTGTTGGGGGGGAAGTTGAGGCGTTTCTCGAGATTGCGGAGTTTGCTTTTGATTGGTTCACGACCGGGTTGACACCTGCGTGTCGGCGAAATTTCGTCCTTTTTAGGATTCGTTCTGCCTGTGAGGGACCGAACCCAGATGGAGGAAGAACTGAGAGGGGGAAAACTGGGAATCCGGTGATGACAAAACTCTATTCCCTCATGGTTCGCTCGAAACCAGCGAGCTGATTAGAAAAGGAAACCTCTGAAAACGAGGCAGTTGAAATATACGCGAAAGAGAAGCAGACGAGAATCACGCGGCAGAAGAGGGTGACAGCATGGCGGCGAGCTCCTCTGGGCTCATCTTGTCGCACGGTTTGCTGACGCTAAAGTCCACGTCAAAGAAGCTGTTGCGCATAGTTTTCCGTGGCGGTGAGGGAGGTTCCAGCTGCTCCTCTCCCTTAGCCTCGCCCTGAAATGGAATGAACAAGCTGTCAAAACGGAGGTGCCACATGGGCAGCCAACCAAACACCAACATCCGCAACGGAGACTCACCAACGAGATCCACGAAAACAGAAGCTCGTCCTGGTCGCGCGGAATGAGGCGCACCGTTGCTAGGTTCGCGGCGAACGAGACGCTCTTGCACCGCTGGCTGCCCCTCAGCGTTTCCGTTGGCCGCGGTGACAGAAGAGACGGGCACTGAGAACCGCCCTCGCTTTCGCTGGATTCACGCTGCATATACGATACAAGGTCTGGGATAAGGGGCCTGGGCCTGGGCCAGAGTTCAGTCCTTTCGGGGAAAGGAGATGTGAGGAGATGATGCGTCAAGGTCAAATCCAAAACTAATTTCCACTTTCCAGCGGTTTCCCCTCATTTCGCCTATTGAAAGACATGATTGAGATTCGTTTGATGTGGAACTTGTCTCACAATGAATCTCAGTCGGCTAGATAGCGAGAGGCAAATCTAGGTGTTTTTATTCAAGGCTTTTATTCGTCCGCGAGTAACTCTGCTTTAACGAGCATCACTTTGATTCCTTTGGTTTCGCATATGCGCCACAGACGCGTGAACGCTATTCCATGCATGGTTGTATTTGCTATTGTCTCTTTATCGATCGCAACATATGTGTGGCACCATCAGGAACAAGGTACTCAATCATACTATCACACCTTGGGAGTCACTGTCGTCCCCGTCCTCCTCCTCCCCCTCCTCCTTATCGCCTCGCCAGTCACATCACTTCCGGCTGCTGCTTTCGTCGCATCGAGGAAGAAAATTTCTTTACTTTGCGACATTCACTCCAATTTTTGATGGCGGAAGAGCGACATGTTTTGATCACCGAACTAGATTTAGTTTGACGGGTGCGCCTGCTCAACACGCGCTTCGCTTTTCGCAGGAATTGATGGTGAAGAAGATAGCTTGATTCTTGATCCACAATCCCAGCTTTCGATGTGGAATCCCGAAACCATCCTTAACTGTGAATTTTCTTGATTAAAAAAACTTCTGAAAAGTCCAAGTTTCTTCTTTTTTCTTCAGTCCATTCGGGTATTATAACTCGCCAGTCTAGGGAAGGAAGGAGAGGATTCATTGATTAGTTAATTGGTTGCCCACACATCTCAAACTACTAATTGTCCGAGCCCCAACTGCATTGACAGCACTGGCGCTAATGCGTTTAAGAGCTTGAACGTTTAGTCAGAAAGTGAACCTTGTTGATTGTTTCAAGTTCCGCCCAGGCAGTCCACAAGTTGAAAAGGGCCACTTTTGCCCAAGTTCAACGGCCATATTCAAACAAGAATGTCTACCTCCCAATGCATGCCGCTGAGCTCCAACTGGGTAAGCTTCTCATCAGGTCAGCTGAGAAACACGACTGACTCGTCGTTGAGCACAGAGTGATGCCACTTTGACGGACACCGCGACCGACAAGTGCTCCCAGAAGGTCATGGACACCATGATCGCTCTCTACAACTCGTGTAATACGCAGGATGCGTATCCGTTCGACTTTGCCACAACGGTGCCCGGAGCTTTCGGCAGCAGCAAGTACAAGGACCCAGCGTCGATGCTCAGTTACTGTAATTCCATCAACATCAAGCTAAACACCAATGGGTTGGTTGGATCCGGATCGGGCGTCGCACCTCCCGTGTTTGCCACGGACGGAAGTGGGCGCATCACCGACGCAAGCGTGCAAGCTGCTGTGACGGGCATTTCCACCGCCATCATCATCGCAATTGTGGCCGGAATCGTCTTCTGGATCGCTGTATGCGGTGCCATCATTTACTTCTGTTGTATTCGTCCCAACAGACAGCAGCAGACGAACGTGTATATTCCCGCTCCTCAGCAGCAGTCCGGCGGTGTCAACTACCCTTACGATGGCAAGGGAGCCCCTGCTTCTTACCAGAACCAAGCTAACCCAGCTTACAAGCCATTGAATCCTTAATCGTTGCTCCTTTCTCTTCGTTCAGTTATCCAATTATCAGAAGTAATATCTTTTTCCAATAAACAGACAACTTGAAAGTGATTTTCAGTGCCTTCCTTTTCTTCTGAAGGAAGCAAGAATCCTCAAACAGAAACGTACACGGTCTTGGTTTGAGTATATTCCTTAAGTGCTTCAGCAC
Organism: Chytriomyces sp. MP71; assembly: GCA_025201725.1. NCBI lineage: Eukaryota > Fungi > Chytridiomycota > Chytridiomycetes > Chytridiales > Chytriomycetaceae > Chytriomyces > Chytriomyces sp. MP71. The sequence continues at coordinate 32,949 of MU614626.1, forward strand.
CAGAATCGCGACCATGTCCGCTCTGCTTGAATCCACCGAACGGAATCTGCGCTGAGAACGCATTATGACAGTTGACCCATACGGTGCCCGCCTGAAGAGCATTGGCCATCTTGATGTAAGTGGACACATTAGTGGTGTGGACCGACGCTGCAAGACCGAAATTGGAGTTGTTGGCCTTCTCGATGGCTTCCTCCAGGGTCTACTCCGCAAACACAAGCATCAGCAAGTTAAACACGAGCTAGTCAGCTTGTCAAAAAACACGTTGACGTACCTTGAACTTGTCCACGCAAACGACAGGTCCAAAAATTTCCTCCTTTACAATTTTCATATCCTCCGTGACGTTGCTAAAGATGGTTGGCGAGACGTAGTAGCCTTCCTTGCCCACACGCTCGCCCCCAAACTCAACCTTGGCACCAGCCTTCTTGCCCTCCTCAAGGTAGCCCAATACACGGTCAAATTGCAACTTGTCAACAAGTGGGCCTACAGCCGTCTTTTTGTCAAATGAGTTGCCAACCACAATTTTGGCAGCGTCCGCTTTGATCTTTTCCATAAACTTATCGTAAACAGACTCCTGAACAAACACGCGCGTGCCTGCGCAGCAGACCTGGCCTTGGTTGAAGGCATAACCAGCGCGGCAGGCAGCTACGGCCTTGTCGAGGTCGGCGTCCGCGAATACCACGTTTGGGGACTTTCCTCCGAGCTCAAGCGTGACCTTTTGGATATTTTCAGTTAATAAACAAGAGCGCTTCATTTTGCAGACTAACTTGGCTTTACCTTCTTGAGGTTGGATTCGGCGGCAGCAGCAAGAATTTTACGTCCAGTGGCTGTTGATCCAGTAAACGAAACCTTGTGAATGTCTGGGTGTCGCGAAATGGCGTCTCCAGCCGTTGGTCCGAATCCAGAGAGAATATTTACGACACCCGCGGGAATTCCTGCCTCAACAATAAGCTGCGCAAGCTTGAGGGCAGAGAGAGGGGTCTTTTCGGAGGTTTTGAGGACGACCGTGTTGCCCGTGGCAAGAGCGGGCGCGATTTTCCATGTTACCATCAAGAGGGGGAAATTCCATGGTGTAATTTGTCCAACAACCCCGTACGGTTCGGCACGTGTGTAAGCGTGGACACCTTCCCGGATGTTGATCGTTCTGCCTTCGACCTTGTCGGCAAATCCAGCCATGTAGCGGAAGTGCTCAATGACCAAGTTAAGGTCAGCGGCAAGAGCTTGCGCGAACGGCTTGCCGTTGTCGTATGCCTCGAGCGCCGCGAGGGTTTCCTTGTCGCGTTCAATCAAGTCAGCGAGCTTGCTGAGTAACTGTCCACGCGCGGCTGGAGCCTTCTTGGACCAAGTCTTGAAAGCATTTTTTGCCGCGTCCACAGCCATGTTTCTGTTCAATCACGTAAATAATTTGTTGAAAAGGAGTGTCGTCAAGGCAAAGCACTTGATCAAAAATGACGGCTCACACGTCCTCCGCATCCGCCTCAAACACTCGCGTAATAACAGAGCCTGTGTTTGGATCGACGGTCTCGAACTGCTTCCCGCTCTTGGACTCAACGAAAGTGCCGTTAATGAACAACCCCGTCGGCACCTGCTGATCGTTATTGAATGTGAACAATTCAGGGATCCATCACGACATTGACTGCACTGAATAAGCCGATGTCTTGCCTCGAAGACCCGTCCCGAGGGATGCTTGAGCGTCACAAGATCCGCCCGCGACTGATACTCAAAAGTTAAACCTTGTCCTTCGTCGCCACGGGGTTACTCACACTCGTCGAGAGACATGCAGCACGAATTCCCACGCGTTGAACCACCGACGAGGTGCCTCGGGTGCGGGCCAGGAGAGTTCCGAGTGGCAACATTCGCAAGTGATTTCTCAACACCAGATCCCCACCCTTCCTTCCTTTCACAAAACAGGTTTTTCTTGAATGCAACTACTGTGAAGTGTAAGACTAAAAGTTATCTCAGGTGGTCGTGGAGCAGCAACAGACACTGCCTACATCACACACCCAGCGCTTCATTGAGTTCCTTTACCTCGAAAGTAGTATAAAGGTATCACATCTTCCCAGTCACCTAGCTCCTCTATCAGTGCCGATGCAAGATCTGGCTCAACAATCCGCAACGTGCTCCGCCGCCGCCTCTTTTCCGGAACCCGAAACTGCCGGAACGCTGCCAGCACATCCTCAGAGTCCCGGAATGACGTGAGCCGATCCAATGCGTTTGCGATTTGCACCTGGTTTCGGAGGGGAAGTTCCTGGACTTGAAATTTTTGATGGGTCAAGCAATCTACAAGTGGTCGATCAAGTACAAAGGCGCATCTGTATCGACAACGTTCCTCACAGAGGTCAGTCTCGGTCATGGTTGTTTTCAATGCACGTGCATTTTGCCACCCAACCAGTTTCACTGCAAACTCGAGTTCGGGTGACATGGGCAGGAGTTCCCTTGACACCCCCTTTAAGTTGAAGCCCAGGGACCAGGACCTGCGTTTGGTTGGTGCCGAATCCGACACGCTACTTGGTTTCTTATCCATGGTGAGTCGGAAGAGAGTTATGTTGAGAATGGATCGCGAGCTTGTCAGTGCCAACATTGGTTTTTTTCTTGAGGTTGATTGAAAGTTCGTTCGTGAAAGAGGGCGATGATTGAAACAAACTTCATTTTTGACATCGCAGTCAAGGGCACACAAGATGATGTTTTCAATGAAAACAGAGAACGGATTTTCATCACAACTTTGCTTCCTTGTTTGAGGTGGCAGCACTGGCGTGTGTCCACAAACGCCTTGTTTCCCTTGATTTCTCATCCAAAAAGGAAGCATAGTTCAGAGGTGACGAACTCTTGTCATTGTCACCTTGTTGAAGGCGATTTGCAACTGATCCCGTCCGAGTCCGGAGGTTGGAAGACGTCAACGCGATCGAACGCTGTGGCGGGTCACGCATCATATACGTTCCCGAGCGGCCCGGACTCTTCCACCAGCACACCGTTCGCATCTACGTCATTGCGTCCAGGTTTGGTATGCGAAGGCGTGAGGTTGCGGGTCGTCTGGGGAGGAAGGTCAGCATACACTAAAACTCCTCCCTTTTCAAGTTAACCTTAACCGAATAACTAGATCGATATCGGGCTATCTTGAAGCCTGGCTGAGGACGTCTGGAGCAAGGAGTGGAACCGAAACAACAATAGCATGCTACAGCAGAGACCCTGAGCCTATTTTTATCCTGTTTGATGAACCAACGAGTGCATTGAATCCTACGATAGCCCTACTTGTTGAAAAGGCACTGCGGGGAGGAAATTGCGTGTGGATCATCCCTTTACGATTTCGCGGACATCGCAACGTTCGGGAGGCCAACATCATCTTTGATCGAAGACCGCTTTATTCGATCGTTATGGAATCATAATATTCGAATGCACCCAGCTGGTAAGTCGTATTTACAATCTTGAATTGGTTGAAGAAAGGAACAAGGGCGCCCCAACCACCACGCTTGCAGCGGCAACAGAAGTTCGATGCCTTCGTGGCGTTAACAAATTTTCTGCATGCTGTACCTTGTGCAATGCAGTCGTTGGCGGCTCCCACCTCAAATCCTTCACGTGCTTCAAACTCCCATCCGCGTTGTATTCAGGTGCGCCCGACCCCATTCCAAGAATGTAGTCTGGTATTGGATCGAGCAAAGCTTCGTTTTCCGCATTATGTTCCTGCTCCTTCATGGTGGAAAACAGCGCCCACACAACCACCGTGAAAGTGAGCAAAATAAAGGCATCAGTGGCTGAACTTCCGTCTGTTTGTGCGCAGAGTACGGCTGTGGCAAAACAGTGCTGAGATGGTGGGCATACGGTGTCAGTCAGTGTGAGTGAGACGGAAGCAGTGGACGCGAGACAGACGGATCCGCATTTAGTGAATGCATCATCCCGAGTGAAACCGCATCGACCAAATACTTGTCCTTCGTCAGTAGCGTTGGATACATGGGCGTGAGGGACATTGATGGTTGCAATTTCAGTGACAAAACTTGAAGCTGAAGCGGTAGATGATATGGTGGAGGATTCCCATTCCGTCCTTGTCAATGTCTTCGCTGCCGCAGACATGTAGGTGCCTTTAGATGCTGTTGTGATACCCGTTATCCAACTTGAATCTAAAGTTGCCGTAGGTGTCTGGGAACAAGGGGGAATGTCCCTGTAACAGTGCTCGCCTATAGGACAAGCTGCGTCTACGCCTTCAGGACAAGGAATCCCGCATTTTGATTGAGCATCGGTCCACGATAAGCCGCATCGCAGAGTGTCCGGGAACTGCGTGAGTGTGATAGGTGCCATGAAAGGAATTTTGAGGCTGGTTTTTTTTGATGATGCAGTCAACAACCAGAATCCATTTGAGTGCCCTTGCATCGGACTTGAACAAGGGACACCTGACATCACAACATCTATACATTTCATTTGAATTACGCCCAGCACGAATATTGTGTGTTTTGTTTCCAGTCCACGTTCAACTCGACACAAACTCGAATGAACCGTACAGCAAGCTGTCCGAATCGCTCCGATTTGCGTATACACGCTTTGACGCACTTAACTATATCCATAATATTCTCTTATGGAGAATCTATGATGTCAGCGATGCTTTGAAGGGCTAGCGTACCCTTCGGCAGTTTATTCCTTGTGGCTATGGTCTGTGCTGCTAATTGTCTCATGGATGTTTTTAACAGAGCTTGAAAGTTTGAACGTAAAATCCAGCCAACGCGATGCTCATGGGAGGCCAAGTCTGATTTGTTGGAATGGGAATATTATTGTTCAAGGAAACTCGCGGTTGTGAAGGCGAGGAGAAATGCAAAAACGAGAGACAACGATGATTCGTTCCGCGGGAACCAAAGTGTAGTTTCTCATTCGCTTCGGCAACTTGGGCTCCATCCTCATAAAGCATTTACCCAATGGATTGCCAGCCAAGAACGAAGGATGCAGATTTTCCCAGGGTGCATTTAAAACATTTTCTCACAAATCTGGATAAAACAAGCGCTCTTTCATGCACCCCTCCAACTGTCCGCCTTGCAACCCTAAGATTTGAATTTTGCATGCCAGAATATTCCGGGGAGTACCTTCCGCGCGGCGAGGTTGAAAAGAAAATCCAAAAAAATGGTTTCCACCACCTCTCAACTTGTCCTCGAGGGAGGAGGGCGTTTGCACGGGACGGTTGTGCTGAGCTGGTCCTCAGACGTGAACGCCAGCGGAAGCAGACTGGTCGCCAGCGCTGAAGGCGGTGCCGTGAGCTCCGTTGGACGTATAACTTTCCTGCCTGGGAGCGAGTTGGATCTCGGCAGCACTGTGGTTGACGTACACACCTGCGATACCCAGGTAGCTCTGATGCCAAGATTGGGTGTGGTTCCCTGAAGGAACTTTTCCAGAGTACATCGCTGGTCCAAGTGAATGGACCACTTCAGCCGGAACGCAGTCCACGAATGGCCCATGCCATCGTGGAGCTGCTCAAGATGCACAATGTCGAGAGTCTTGTGCTCGTGGCTGCCCTCAATCTGGCTGATCAAGCTGGGAACGATCCTGTGCTCTACGCCTCCATGCATGCAAAGAACAGTGCAATTTTGAAGGGTAAGCCACAATATGCTTTATTAATTTATGTGTTCTACTTACTCTGTGGAAACAACGTGGACAGGAAAACCTGCCCTCAACGCCTCTACCCCACTCAATGATCCTTTCCTCGGCGCACTGGTCCCTCTGCTCAACCTGACACCGTCCATCCAAACCATCCTCATTGCGGCACCTGCTAAACGCGAACGCACCATCGAAACGGGCGTATTGTTACCCGGTGTCAGCGAATCAGACGTCGATACTGCCTTGCCCTTCCTTGCCACAGCGCTGTCCGAAATGACGGGTTCGTGTGGATAAACGTACTATCACGACTACTTAATTTGCTGTTTTTAATGGCAGGGATTGCGTTTTCGGGAGACGTTGCACGCAACGTTTTGTTGCCCCATATTCAGGCTGTCCGAGATGTAGAAGGGACAGCCAAAGTAGCAGACAAGAAAGACGATCTACTTCTTATGTACATGTGATTACGGCCGTGAAAAGTAAACATGATTCTCTCGCCGTTTTGTCCCAAACCGTTATGCTTTTTCAACGGAAAACACGAAGCCCGCCCTCAAAAGACAGCTTAAAATGACTTCACACATTCTTTGAATGTCCACTTTCTTCATTGTGCGTGCAATCTGGTGCCTCTCATATCAGTGCATCTAACAAATAAGTAGCTGCAACCCCGGCTGTGTCCAACTGCATACCCAACAACTTCATCTAGCACCGTCATCCCCGTATTATATATATCTTTTCAACAGCCTGCGTAAGGACGTGAACCCAGTTGACTCCAATCGTCGGCGCCTCTCTCAACTTTTTGGGCTCACGCGTTGTCCGAGAGTTGATAGAATCCAGATGGGCAGAGAGCACAACGATGGACGAGTCCGCATCTACGGCTATGCGATCGAGATGGACAATGAAGGATGACTATATCCACGAATGTGTGAACTGCTTGACGGAGGGAGTTGCCATGGAGGTCAACAAGGCACTGAGAGCTTGCGCCTCCGAGTTTAGCGAGTACAGCCAAAGGGCAGCGACGCGTCCAGGAATCGAATTCATCATGTCGGTTATGGACCGAGCATAATTGGGTGGCCACGCTGTCCAATATTTGAGAAATGTTGAGTCGATTCCTGCCTCAGAGGTAAAAGCTCACACTCTCTTCGGCCACTGTGTTCACCTGTGGTTGGTGTTGCGGCACGTGCCCAGCCGATTGGCAGGGAAGTATGGCCTTCGCCAAACACATGGCCTGCAAATTTCATTGTCAATTTCTCATTGCAAATTGATCAATCAAAACGCATCGACTTTGACCCCCACAGTCATCGCCGATGGAAAACTACAACTTGGACGGCTACACCAAGGGGACTGTTCCCCTTTTTCCGAACGCAGATTTGAATGACGGGTGCATCAACTTTATGTTGGTGTCACTCTCCGAGCTCACGCATGCTGCATTTGCGAGTCCTCCCAACATCGGCATCTCATGTGGCCTCACAGACATTTCTTCTCGCTTTAGTCGCTACTTTCCGGCGCCAGCTTATTTTGGTGTAGGCAACAAAACCACAATTAATGGCGATATCATTCAGATCAAAGTGTCGAATTCAAAAATCACTCGCCAGGGTGTTCTCCCTTACATCTTCACATACACTGTACTTCTCACTACAAAGACGACTACCATAACCCAATCAAAAACAAACACTGGATTCAGCCTTCCTGTGACAACGACAGTGCCGACCCTGACAACCACAATTCTCTCAAATACCACCTTGGTGTCATCCACGACTGCTGGTGAACATTTTTAAATATCTCTTATGAAGAATAACTGGCAACTAGGTCAAGCCTCTCTGCCGGTTGTTGCCATTGCTGCAGTATCCATCGCATGTCTGTGTCTCCTATGTTCTGGATTGTTTCTCTGTAAACGATACCAAAAAAGGTGGGCCTGTAGCAACCATGCGAAGCATACTGAAAGAATGTTTAGAAAAAGTCTTTCTATCGTCGAGCAAGTTGAGCCTCCAGCCCAAGGCTTGACTTACTCGCCGCTAACAAAGCCATTGTCGGGAGTAAATGTCGTGCCCCGGTTGATTGAAAAGCCGGCTCAGACTGCGAGCCACCTGGATCACGCCCTCGCGCCGTACCCTGAATCGCGCATCCCTGAATTAGGATTGAGAAAGGAAAAGAGTGTCAAGGAAAGCCTGCTTGGGAATTCTGCAATCGTCGCTGGTCTTGCTCCACTGCCATCGAATCCAATGGAATGGACGCCATCCCATGTCATGACATGGGCAATTAACAATGTCGGGTTGGATAACCTGTTGGCGAAGAAAATGTTTGGTATGTGAATTACGGAGGGTCTGCCAGGTTATCAGGTTCTCACATGACTCATCTCAGACCAGGACGTTAACGGGCGTGTTCTCTTCCGATTGACTGAAGACCATCTAAAGAATGATTTTGGAGTGGTCAAAGTGCCAGAACGGTTTGCCGTGATGGACGCAATCAATTCGATTCGTCCAGGCTGGACTGGCAGCAGCAGGAACGGAGGCGTGGCGATGGGTGCTTTGCCTACCTACTCGCCCTAACATCGTAATATTTTTTTCTTTTTTACTCTTGACAGAATCTTTATGCCAGAATTTACAAAAGTGCAGACTGACTTGGTAACGCACCTTCCTAATCAGGAAAGGAATAAAACATTAGACTGATTGTAAACCATAGAATGCAAATATCACTTGCCTTGGCCGAAGCTGACCTTCGTCCGCTTGGCAGCTTTGGCTGAGCAACCAGAGCACCACATCATGGCCAGTGCTCACTTCTGGTGGGCCCTTTCGGCACGAATGGAAGAATCGAATTCGTTCCAAAGGAAGATCGCGTAACTGCTTCAGAGTGAAGGGAGCATCACGCCCTATCCTATGAAGTGAAGGTTTTGTCATAATAACGCAAATGTACTTGGAACACTGAACGATGGGTCGGTGGACGGGCCTGAACAATTGGGGGCGGTGGTGGCCTACCACCGCCCTTGCGGCTCTCAGGGGCGCCGTCCACCATCGCTAGTAAAATTCATCCATACTCCCACAACCATAGCCTCGTCAGTCCACCAAACATAAACCAAACCTCACTTTAACCATTGTCTCGATCTTTCTCGACTGCGCCACCCTCACCATCATCTTTCCGGTAGGGAATCTCAGCCAGCCACTTCAGTCAATGTCATCCACATTGTCTGCGCTAGTGGCGATGCGCAGCTATATATTGTACTAGTAAACAAACTGCAGAGCAACGTACTGCTTAATGAGATCGAATCTTCGCTCACTGGGAATTTGGAGTAGAATATGGACTCATGGTCAAAAATAGTTTCAAATCTGGCGGAGCTGTGCAGATTCAGGTGTCCTCCTCAGGCGAGAGAGCACCATCGCGGGCGACATTCGAAAGAAGCGCGTCAGTATCCGTAGACTTTGGAATCCACGTACCACAGTTGTGTTGATCGAATCCCGTGGACACGGAGAACAGACTTTTTGGTGCGGATGCCAGTATTCCAACGCGTTCTGGGCGGGAAAACCGACGTTTATCGTGTTGAGACAGACCTTTCTGTGAGTGTATAATGGAAGATGTTTGTTTTCAGGTTTATTTGTTCAACAGGAATGTGGACAGCATTCATGCTGGACTCAAGACGATTCCGTTTATGCACAGGCCCTACCAAAGGATATCACGTGCCAGTTTAGCAAGAAGTACATTAAGTCACATCATGGCGCAAGTTAACGGGGTGCGGCTCGTTCCACATGTACATTACTGCTCTTATTATCGCATGTGAAATGGATCCCTCTCGAGTGGCAAATTGTATGTACCAAATACCAGCCAGAATCATCTGAGGAGGCTGTGGAGTAGTTTGTCATCGCGGATCACTTGCATTGGAGGACTTTTCTCTATTGACGCTCTGGAACTCATCGCAGCAAGACCAGTGCCTCATTTTCCCCTTCCTAGCATTATTTTGATGGTTCTCTGTTATAACGACTCTGAATAAAACTCGATATTGTTTGAATAGTTGGAAACTGACATTGAAAATTGATGGAGCGAAAGTGGTATGACGACAGTGAGTTTGAGGCGGGGATTGCGGAGAGCGTGAGGGAAAGCAGGCCGCTTGTGGTGGTAGTTTTTGACGACGTGTCAGTCTCTGAGTCTGGGTCGGACGGCGGTGGTGAGTCAGTGGAACGTACGCATGCAGCCACCATCTCGACGACGGAGGCGGACCGAGTTGTCAAGCTGCTCAGCCTCGCATTCCGTGCGCTTGAATGCAACGTCGTTGCGATGAAGCTGCGCAAAAGCAGCGCAGCGTTCAGCTTCTTTTCGCAGCTATTCTCTTACGATGCTTCGTCGCGAACCTCGGTTCACGTTGTGAGAGACGGCGCCCGCGTCGCCCTTCTTCACACCGACTTTGCTCCGTTGGTCGTCAGAGACTTTGTTGCGCGAAACGTGGTTCAGTCCAATCCAGCCTCACTTCATGCCTCCACAGGCAACGCCAACCAAGTTACTGCAAATCTAGGTGCTGCCAATCACAGCGATTATAATGACAGCCAACAAATCATCACCCCACTTTCCGCTACTTCTTCAAACTCGTCCTTTGTTCATGTTGATCCAGAGGAGGCAATCCCGTCAGCAGAACCCGCCGCCACTCCTACAAAATCATCCACGACACAGCCTGCCACCGCTCATGACCCAACATACACGCTTGTTGCCCTGAAATTCTCACATGACACCATTGTTCGCTCCAGATTCTTTCGCACTGACACACTTGCTGTAATCCGCGCCTTCATCAAAAAGTCGGGGTTTGTCGCCGATTTCGAGCTTGTCCAGCCCTATCCCATGAAGGTAATTCTCTTAGAAGAATGAATCGTCTGTTTTAAACTACTCCCGTGCCATGTAATGTCAGGTGTTCACTCCATCCGAAGAAGAACGCCTCACCCTGGCCGACCTTGGCCTCACTCCCACCGGCTCCCTCGTTGTCAAGAAATGCATCAGCAAGCCCATCACTTACCGTACAAAAAAGAAGTCCGGTCCCTCCTCCTCACCTTCTTCCTCCACCGAAAGCGTACCCGCAAAAGTATACGACACTAGTGCCCTCTCCATTCGCCTTCCCGACGGTGCGACCATCCGCCTTAAACTGGCCGCCACAGACCGCTTCGCGACCGTGCGTAAGGCCATCGCCGAAGACACGGCCATGGGCAGCGTCAGCGGCGCATTCGAAATGACGCAACTCTATCCGGCCCGTGTCTTTTCCCCTGCAGACGAGGAATCTACCCTAAAAGGCAAGTCTCCCGGTTACGAAGCTAAATTAACTTACTGAAAACAGACCTGGATCTCGTTCCCTCGGCCTCCCTCGTCGTAAAATACCTCCACGGTACCGCCTCGTCCTATCCGAGCATCGGCAGCGACAACAGCGTCGTGGCGTCCTTCGTGAGGCCCTTCCAGGCCCTCCTAGCCTGGCTCGCGGCTCTTTTTACCTGGATCGCTACGCGCGTGCAGGGTGGCAGCACCGTCAGTCATACAGGTGCAAGCATATCCGTAGATCGCAATGCGCTCGCGGATAGTGGCGATTCGGCAGGTGCGGACGTGGGAGCGACGTCTTCATCCTCATCCTCATCAAGTGGAGCGGCGAATGCCAAGTTTTCATCCCTGGCCGAGTTGAGGAGACGGCAGCAGAGGGAGGGGAAGGAGAAGGATAATAGCACTTACAATGGAAATAGCACGGCGCAGGATTTTTGATTCCCTTTCTCTGTGGTATTTCTTTCTCATTATCTGATGGATAGGGATCATGTTTTGATGCTGTGCATGGGCATGGGTAAAGGTGTCTAGCTTGTTTTTTGGGAGTCCATGAAAAATACAACGGAAAAAAAAGGTTGCTTGAGATATGCGCGTCCTCAACGTTCTGCTGTCGTCTACTGCGATCGGCGCCACCCTGACCCTTGCAGCCCCATCCTCTCACCAGAAGCAGGTTCCTCTCGTAGCAGTGGCGGTGCCTTCCAGTGATGCTTTGGACCCTTTCTCAGCAGAGTTTGAGGCCAAGAAGCTGCAGGGCTTCCGTCTCATCAAGACCTCCGAGGCCGAGCCGCCCTCTTGGTGTCACTTTGGCCAGATTCTTGAACTCTACCAGGAAAATATCAAGTTTATTGACGTGACAGACCAGGACTTGGAAAGCGTGGCTTCCCTCGCGCCTCCCAAGCGATACGGTAACTTCTCCCTGCCTCTAACACGCACCGCTGAACTCCTGCATCCAATATAGACATCCCGGATAAGCCGCGCCACGCTAAGGTGGTCGAGCCTTTCCTCGCAAACATAAGCACTGGCGATATGGAAGCTTGGCTCACCAAGTTCACTTCCTTCAAGACACGCTACTACCAGGTAATATAAGCATTCACTTATCGTCCTCGTCTTTCCCATAATATTCGCCCACCAGTCCGAAACGGGCAAGCAAAGTGCCGAATGGCTTCACACACAGGTCCTCACCGTCGCCGGTGCCGCCGACAGGTCTCGCCTGCGCCTCCGCGTGAGCCAATTCGAGCACGATTGGCCGCAACCAAGCATCCTTGTGCGCATCGAGGATGCGGAGATGGAAGCCGCGACTGCCGAGGAGTTGCCCGCCGTGATAGTGAGTGCGCATCAGGACAGCACGAATCAGTGGTAAGGAGCTCTTCTTGGACCTGCTGCTCGCTCACCGATTGGTCAAGGAATCCCTGGTGGGGGGCGGCGCCTGGCGCGGACGACGATGGAAGTGGAAGCGCCACAATTTTTGAGGCGTACCGTGTTCTTGTATCCGGTGGATTCCGCCCAATCCGCCCGATTGAATTCCACTGGTATGCGGCTGAAGAGGGCGGTTTGTTGGGGAGCCAGAAGGTGGTGGCGGACTACAAGCGGCGCGGTGTGCCCGTGAGCGGAGTCTTCCACGCGGATATGACGGGCTACACTCCAAAGGACAAGGTCGAGGTGATTGGAATTGCGACGGACAATGTGGATGAAGATTTGGAGGAGTTCGTGAGAGAACTTGTCACTGTGTACAACCCTACTACCAAGATTATTGACACGTCCTGCGGGTGAGTTTTTGTTACCGTCCTATGCGACTACGTCACTTAAGTTTAATTATCATCAGATATGGATGCTCGGACCATGCATCGTGGACCAAAGGAGGGTTCCCTGCCGCTTTCACCTTTGAAACAGACTTTAAGTCGTCCTCTCCATATATTCACAGCGTCAATGACGTGGTGGAGAATATCGACTTCAACCATATGGCAAAGTTTACGCGCCTGGCCATTGCGTTTGCAGTGGAACTCAGTTACACGGAATGATTCGGTTTTGCTTTTATTGCCTATCCTTGACTATGGAATGAAGAATTGCGCTATAAGACGATCCATCCCCGTGCGTGGCCTGCTTGTTGATCTGTGTATTCCGTGGAAGGCTTGAATGGGACGGATTCCTTTAGATGATCTCACCTCTTCATGCCTCCGCTTTGACACAATCTCCTCGACAATCTCGCCTGTCCCCTTCACGAGACGCGTGCGGCCCGTCATGGGGTCCACCTCGCGCCGCAGCTGATTCTGCTCGGCATGGAACTCCTCAGGTCGCATGGGGACCATCTGGCGCCCGCGTCCACGTGGAATGGGGGATGGAAGCGTGCGGGCGGTAGAGGAAGAGGAGGATGAGATCGGAGGCGCGGTGGTCGACACTGCGAGGGAAAGCGGAGGCGGTGCCTTGGCTGTGGGGCTCACGCCGGAACCTGGCTTCGAGGCGAGTGCGGCCGCCGGATCGCCGTCGTGCATCCAGGATGACCAGCTGCTCGCCAAGTCCAGCGATGGCCGCCGTTTCGATCTTGCGACAGACTCGTCCGCGTCCTTCTTCTTCCTGCCGCCTCTGCGCACCTCCTTCTTCTCCTTCTTCTCCTTCTTTTCTTTCTTGTGCCTCTTGTGCTTCTTGCTCTTGCGCGCAGAGGTCGATGAAGAGCTGGACGAGTCGCTTTCGGGCTCGTCGCGTTTGCCCATCTCAAGCAACTTTCGTATGCTTTCTAGCGGTTTAGCTAATTTGCTCACGCGCTAGTTCTTCAGTTTGCTGTTCAGGATGCCATAGGTGAATTATACCAATAACCTAAGAAATCCCCAGTTAAAGAGGAGAGAATTAATTTCCTCCACTTCTGGTCGCATGTCACGGTGAAGCAATCTCGTCAATCAGCGCCGTGTCTTGCGATTTTCAGATGCCGTGAAGTCCTTTCTTGAAATTGAGGAACACAATCAGAATTACTTCGCCAGATTAACCCAATATTGTTGATACCATTATTCGCAGGTACCTCGTTTACTCATAATTCACTCAAAGCAGAGAGCTCTTCTTGTACTCCTTCCAAGAATCGGCTTCCAAGCCGGCAGACGTCTTGAACAGCTTTTTCCTCCCTTCTGCCGCACAACGCCCACATGGCAACGTACGGATAGTCTACTGCTTGAGCGCTTTCTTCTCCACAGCAATCAGGTGGGTCAACTGATGTATCTTCAACGAACACATTTGGGTGACACGGTAGGAACACCCCGCCCACCCGCACGCGTACGGCCGCTCCCCGTTTTGCGTGCGCGTGTGAATCTTAAAGCGATTGTTGGTGGTGTAGTTTGCCGGGCAGAGCGCGCACTTGTATCTCCGTTCCTCTCTGTGCACGACAAAGTGTAAGAGCATTTGTGCACGCCGTTCGAAGCGTTTGGGGCAGCTGGGGTGTTCGCAGGGGATCGTTGGGCGCTGGTAGGTTGGAGTGGGGCTGATGGCTGCGCTTTGGGCAAGTGGTGTGGCTGGACACATGGTCGAGTTCACAAACACGGAAGTGGGCTCCATGTCACTGAACCGAAGTAGATGAGGAACCATCTGGGTGGCAGGTTCTCTAGGAGGCAACGCATCAAATATGTGCAAGGCGTCACCGAAAAATTCACAATCCATGTTCCACATGTCTCGTGCCTTGTCAACTGACTCTTGGCTATTGAGGACTACTACGGGGGTGAGCGGTGAAGTCTTGAAGGAGAATTGGATAGCGTCATGCAACATCAAAATCTCCTGAATGCTAGGAAGTCGCTTTGATTGGTCTTGGTCGGACGGAGGTGAAAGGGGTGGAAGGCTGAAGCACAACTGCGCATTAGTGAATAGATGGTGGGAGTCGTTTGCTTGCATGTAGATGATGATAAGAAGTTTTGTCGTGGACAATCGATTTTTGGTTTGTTTTCATTGAACACGGCCGAGGGTCATCTAGCCCACGTTAAGTTCAACGTCGAACAGTGTAATCAATCGCAGGTAACACAAATGAAATAAGACTTTGAGGTATTACTGCCCTAATTTTTTAAGCAGTATTTCTGCCATGAAGAAACTAGCTTAAAACATGTTGTTTACTGAAGAACTCAATGAATCGTACGAGTAAAATAAACCTAGGCTGCATCATGTTTATCTTACTGCTGAGGAGGTGTTTCTGGCCTGAAAGCGGCTCGTTTTATTGACATGTTCGTTCTGAAAGCAGTTTAATCACGAAAGTTGGACATTGGCACCTACCATCCCAAAAAACCAAAAAGAAAAAAAAGGGAGTCCAGCAGCCAGAATCGGACATGTCGCTCGCGATCACCCCAAATCTCCTGCTGCCATCCTTTCTACGTCTTAGTAGCCTTGTGACAGACAAGAAGAAGCCAAGCAGCGTGTCAGATTCGTCGGCCAAGCGGCGATCATGGGGCTTCTCGCGCAAACGTGATCAGCCGGATCAGGAGAGGGCAGACCTGGATTATGCTATCAAGCTGGTTGGACGGGAGTATGCACACCATCTGAAGCCCACTTTTAGCGAAGCCGACCTATGTGAGAGAACTTTTGATTGGGGATGGGGGGGTGCCAACGCGTTGACACACCACGGTTCGAAAAGACAATCTTACACAACAGAAGTTCGCGCTGCAAAACATTCCTCTACGAAATCAAGTGCAGATAGCGAATGCGGCGGAGCGGATTCTTGGAGAGAGAGAGGTACTGGGCGCGTTCCGGCAATATTTCAGAACGCCACATAAGGAATTCTCTCGACGTAGTCGGTTGCGCGTGGTGGTAGAGATGGAACCATCTGCGCCTCTTGACATGGAAGATTTGGAGGATTCAATCCCCTTGTACTATTTTGCTAAGGCTTCATAATTAAATAATGTATCCACCAAATGATGAAATAGAAGGAATTCAATCAAAAGGAAGGGAACTCAAGCGACGAAGGCGGGGGTAACGATTGGATTTCAGTGCATCACCTGAGCATTCTGGTTGTTCAGCTCCCTCAGCAGCCGGATTCGCCCCATTCCAATTCCGTTATTAACTCATACGTCAACACTATAAAAACCGCCATCCGTATCTTGTGTCACTTCTGTATCAGCGTCTGCATGGCTGTCGTTTACTGCTGAGGCATGAACGTCAGAGGACAGCAAATAGTAGCCGCAACCCCAGACTGGAACCTCTTACCATGAAATGGACAATACAGTCCTTTTTGAGTGTGGGTACGCGTATCCTTTGTGATCCTGACAAGTGCAACCGGCGTACCTGCCTGCTGGCACTATGTGTACAATAAGCCGCGCATATTCCACCTGGATTGAGTGCGTACACTTCGCCTGCCTATGAAGCGGCGGGATCGAGCGGAGGCAGTCCTCCCATTTCGTATGTTTGTTATTCATAGTTTTGATACGTGCGTAGTTATGTTTGTTACGCAATAGCTGATATCATTTGCAAGGGTGAAAGCGGGAGAAAGGGAGAGACGGAAGAAGGGGACAAAGGGGAGGGTTTGAAGCAGAAAAAGATGAAATTCCTGGTTGCGGCGTCGCTCCTCTGCGCAGCCTTGGTTGAATGCGGGGTGATCCCGCTTCAGCGGCTTCTAATCCAAGGCATCGACGCGCACGACAGCGAGGCAGCCATGAAGAGTCAGGGCTTCAGGCTTATTGCCACGGGCGCCGAAACGGCTGCGTGGATGAGCGAGGAGCAGGTGTCCCCCTCCATCCCCCCCTTCCCGTTCACAGGAACACTTATGTTTTAATGTATTCAGATTCTGGGTCTTAGGCGCAAGGAGATTGGCTTCATGGACGTTACAGACCAGGACTTGGAGGCCATCGCATCCCTGGGCTTGCCCAAGCGATTCGGTAATCCTCACACTTCTCCTCCTGCACACAACCGTATTTCTCATCCACTGTTAAAAAGCGCCCCCATCCAAGATAGCCCACAAAGTTGTCGTGAACGCGCTGCTTCCCAATATATCAATCCCTCACATGACAAGCTTCCTCACGAAATTCTCTTCTTTCAAAACGCGCTACTACCAGTCCACTTCCGGTGCAGAGAGTGCCGACTGGCTCTATGACCACGTTGTCTCCATCAAACCAGCGTCCCACAAGGTATCCGTGAAGGTGACCAAATTCTTACATGACTGGGGTCAGTTCTCCATCGTGGCACGCGTGGAAAGCACCGGATTCAATGGCGATGCCGGCGTACCCGTCGTTGTTGTGGGTGCGCACCAGGACTGTGAGTTTTGTGTCTCGTCCCTTGCTTGGTTCTACTTGACCGCTGTCATCCTAACATCCTTTTGCCAGCCGTCAATGGCGCGAACCCGTACTTTGGCCGCGCCCCTGGTGCAGACGACGACGGTAGCGGGACAACCACCACAACGGAAGCATACCGCGTTCTCCTTGCCTCCGGGTTTGTTCCAGAACGCCCCATTGAATTTCACTGGTACAGTGCCGAAGAGGCAGGTCTGCTGGGAAGTCAGAAGGTGGCGGCACATTACAAGGCCAACGCACGACAGATTGCAGGAATGTATCAGTGCGACATGACTGGCTACGTGCCAAAGAGCAGGGCGCCAGTTGTGGCGATTGTGACTGACTTTGTGGACCCGGATTTGAGCGACTTTTTGAGAAAGGTGGCCAATGCGTACTCGGGAGTGAGTGTTGTGGACACTCAATGCGGGTGAGATCCACTTCTGTTTTGCATGCAGTCATAAATATTTCCTCATTGTAACATGTTGATTGTTAGATATGCCTGCTCGGACCATGCATCTTGGTCAAAAGCTGGTTATGCCTCGGTGTTCGCTTTTGAAACTGAGTTCAAGGACCACAGCCCATACATTCATACTATCGAAGATACGGTGGACAATGTTGATTTTGAGCATATTGGACATTTTGTGCGTGTTGCGCTCGGGTTTGCCGTCGAATTGAGCCTGGCGAGGGACGAAGATTCACGCTTGTGAGCCTAACACGCAGCTTTCTTGTTTCGGAATCTGAGTATAAGAGACCTGTATATGTTGAATAAAAGAAAAAACACTCTTTTATTTCCCAAGAGGGAAAGAAAGAAGCATGACGGCACTTTACTTCATGGTCCCTTTTGGCCACACTCCAATCTCCTCAAAGTCTTTAATCGTCTCGCGTACCTTCACCTCACTGAATTTCGGCACCTCGTAAACGAATCCTAAGGTTTTTTCAATCTGCGCGACAAATCACTGAACAACACTCAGGTAAAAATTGAACCTCACTCACCAGACTTCCGTCCATATTGATAGCATTGTCACGCAGCAGCTCCTTGTCCAGGTACGGCGTGAGTGGCGTGCTGAGAATCCCCCCTTCCTTGCACAGCTGTGCCCAAGGTTCCAAATGCTTTTCGTTCACATCCTCCGTGATGGACTCAAGGTTGAGCTGTTCATTTTAGTTTGGAAGAGGATGAATTCAGAGTCAGACGAAACAATGTGCTGTCACCTTAGCAAACTGACTGATGATGGTTCCTTGGAATCCCGTCTCAATGCCGAAAATGGATTGGATCACCTCATTGATACTGCCCTGGTCTGGAGGGGGCAGGGTACATTCAGTGGATTCCAAGTAAGTCCGCACGACAGATTAGAACCAGACCGCTCTCGGACTTATCGCATAAGTTGTAAAGTTCCGGCTTCTCAATGAGCGCCTTACGCATTCCCCCGTCATTCTCGAGGACTGTGACACCCCACATTGCGCGCACAACGTCGCTCACATGCACCGTGTTGATTTTGAGATCTTTCGTCCACAAGAGCTTCATTTCCTCCTTGAGTTGGCGGTAGACGGCTCCCATGATGATTCGCGGGGCTGTCCGTGAGAGCAACGCGTCAATCCGAAGGTTTGCATGTTCCATCAAAAATTCTCAACTGATGTTGCTCACATCGCCTGGTCCATATAATGCGGCGGTGCGCAGAATGACGAGGCGAAGATCCGGGATTGCCCTGAGGGCTTCCTCGGCCTTGAGCTTGAAGGTGGCGAGTTTCGTCCATGGCTTCACTTTGGATGTTTCGTCCGCAGGTTTCTGTCAAGCGCGAGTCAGCCGGATAGTGTTACGAAGTGGAATAGAGTTGAGGGGTGGCAGCTACCTTGTCGTAGGCGTAGACTTGACCCGTGCTGAGTTGCATGAATCCCTTCACATTCCTCTTTGCGGCTTCTTTTGCAATTCCGATAGAAAGGGAGGTGATACGCTCCTCGTAAACCTATGGAAGTGGCGGGGTCAGGCTTCAATGCGTGAGAGTGAGTGTAAATACCTCGTCGGCCAACGAGTACTTGCTCTCCGAGGCCAAATTGAAAACATAGTCAAACTCGGACGACCCGTCGCCGCGCGTGAACACCTTTGTGAGGGTGGCTGTATTCGGTAGAGTTTCAGTCCAATGGCGCCCTTCCTCTTAACCGACGCAACAGACAAACACTCGCCCGCATTGCTCAAGTTTGCCTGGACAAACTCGACGCGCGCGTCTTCGAATTGGCTCTTCTGCTTTGCGTTGAGGTAACTGGTGGCTGGGATGGCCTTGTCCGCCACGCGGATCCCCGAAACGAGGTCCTTCTCGAGCAGGTGCCCAACTAGGTTGCGGCCAATGAAGCCGACGCCGCCCAGGATCAGAACGTGGGGTTTGGTTGACATGGTTGGCGGTTGGTTTGGTTGCAGGAATCTTCTTGGAAAGTGGTTCGAGAAGCCATCATGTCACAAGGCCCCCTTTCGATCCAGTGGAATTTATCATCAGTTTACGCAGTATTAACACCAGGAACGAATTAAATGCGCAAGTTTGTTTCTTCAAGTTCTTAGTCAGTCTGACAATTCGGTTCATGCTGCCAATCTTTGTCCTTCAATCGTGACCTTCATGACCGTTCTTGCACTCGCTGGCCGGAAACGAAGCCGACTATACCGCTTTATGATCGGTATCTTGGTCATGGTCTCCATCCTCCTGGTTTACGTTTGCCTACTCTCCTCCATCCTTCAGCCCTTCTACAACCATAAGACTAGGCCCTCGAGATTCAGGAGACCATGCCGGGATTGCAAGCCTGGTAAATAATGTGCTTTCCGCGTTTCTTCTTCCGTTTGCTTTCAAAAACGCGTCGCGACTCATAACAACAACTCAGTCCCGGAAACCATTAACGACGCATCAGAAAAACCCTTCGAAGCAAAAAAGTTTGTTGTGATACAAAACGTGCCCAAGGGTCTTCCTCGCCTACGAGGTGACGTCTACCCGCCACTTCGTTCCTACAACGGCAACGATCGTCTGGAGGCCCACCTCCGCCGCTTCAAGAACAAACCAGCGGATGTGAAGCTCTTGAACTACACGGATCTGCAGATTGAGGACTGGAAACCGAATCCAGAATTTGCAGACTCGCCGCGCATTACGTACTTCAACGGGCATCGTGGCTGTCAGGAGAACCTCCATGGCGTCCTGTCGCGTTTCCGGTTGAACTTTCGCACTGTGAATCCTCGCAATGTGACGCATTATGGTATGCGCGAACAAGATGCGCGTGAACTGATTGACTCGGGATACATCGGAAAACTCTGCAACGCCAGTGATATCATAATTGTTGCAGACACTGTGCCTGACGCGCGCGGCATCTTGCTTTCGCTGTTGGAGTCCAACAAGTCTCGCCGATGTCAGAGCAATATTGTGGTCGAGATGACGAATCGGTATGATTGGATGGTGGGCGACAAGTACGAGTATCATCAAATGTTGGAGGCCCTGATTGACACGCCGCCTTCAAATCTGTGGTGGGTTGCCAATAATCCGTTTGTAGGTACCTCATTGCGTCCAAAAATGCATCCTGACATTCTTTTCAGGAAGAGGCCTTTTTCCTAACTAAAGTCGGTCGAACGCCCAACGTGACACTAATTCGGTCGTTGGGTGTATGGAATGTGGAAAACAAAAATGTTGAACCGGTCAAGGTTCATGTGCTTCAATTTCGAATCAGCCAGCCATAATTCAACCAAAAAGCAGGATAACACTTCCGAATCCAGCGTGGCCGTCGTCATCAACCCCGAATTCGCGAAAACAAACCGCGCAACCCCCATGACCCTCGTCGATGCTCACAAAATACCTGTCACGCGCCTCCCCAAACACTACGGCGGTCCACCTGTACTCTTACAATACAAGGCTTACCTCGAATTCCCATATCAGGTATCCATAATGAAGTTTTATGAAAATTTGGCGGCAGGAGTGCCACAAGTAATCCCCACACCACGCCTCCTCTTTTCCCTTGTGAAAGCAAAAAGCCATCACCTGTTTGCCACGTGGCTCGACAAACTGGAAGAGGTTGCCGTCTACATTTCTGACCCGGATCTACACGCGAAAATGAAGCGGGAGGGCCGGTTTGATGGGCGGAACGATTTATGGCGGTATTCCACAGTGACGGGGGCCACGTATGAAGCGAGATGGATGGAGCTGACGGACTTCTATGCGAGTGAATTCAGGCCATACGTATACTATTTTGATTCGTTTGAGGAGTTGGCGGAGATGGTGCAACGGCCGTGGAGGGAGTTTGATGTCCAAAATGTGCGAGTGGAAGGCCCTCGGTTTTACAAGAAGCTTAGGAGGAAGAGCATGCTTGCGTGGAGGGACTTGTTTGAAGAGATGGGGTACGAAGTCTTGTATGCATTGGAGGATGACAAACAAGATTGAAGGACGACAGATGAACAAAGTTCCAATCCGAGATGCCCCGCATTTAAGTAGTCAGATTGTTGATATCAAAAGGAGGTGGTTTTCCAGGGGCTTGTCCCATCTTTCGGACATGGGCCACCCACCCGTTGAAAACTCAGTCCCGGGAGCTGCAAAGACATTGAACAAAAGTTCTCCACAAACATGAGCATGTGGATTCTTACAGCTGCCTTCCTAGTCCTCCTTGCTCCTCACAGCTCGGCGACTCAATGGGCGCGACTGACACTTCAAGACTCCTCGAACCTTGTCCTGACCGCCGCCAAGACGACAGCTGGAACCCCCCTCACTCTCTCCACTTTCACTAACACGGACACACAACGTTACAATCTTCTCGGATACGCGCAAATTCTCTCTGACGGCACTGTCACCAGCCTCCCTTCTAAGCTGCAGCTCAAGGCCCAACCACCGGGAACCCAAGCCCTTTGCCTTGGTGTCGCGAACCTTCACGTTACCGACTACACCAGTGCCCCGGTCATGCTGCAGCCCTGCAACGGCTCCCAGGCCCTCACATTCCAATGGGTTGGCGGGCAAGTGCGCACTCTTGGTCTCGCGCAGGGAGACTGGTGCCTTGGTGGCAGCGCTACGGCCGGCTCCGGACAACCCGTGGAGCTGCTTGGATGCGCGTCTGGCCCGCACCTCAAGTCGTGGCTGTTCGGGTGGCCCAGCTTGAAGGGCGCGCCCGTGGTGACGCAGAGTCTGATGTTGAAGAGCAAGCCGACTGCATCTGTTTATACGTTTGTAAAGAGTGGGTATGACACGCAGCTGGCGATGAAGGGGCAGTGTGTTGGGGTTGGGAACGCGTTTGACGTCACGCCGGCGTTGAGATCGTGTTCGGACGCCAACACGTGGTGGCGCTTTGTGCGGTTGGATAACAAAGTGGGTCGTTGGGAGACTGCTTTTACGGGTGACACATCTTGTCTGGGATTGAACGGGACGGTGTGGAGCATTCAAGCGTGCTTTGGCGGACCCACGCAGACTTTCCTGAACCCAAAGTGAATCATTTTGCGATTTTTTTAATTTAATATTCATTGCATTTGTATTTATGGTTGGTGATTTTCGTTCGAAGTGGCAATCTTGTAATCTTGTAATATTTATTGTATTTTAGTGTTCTAGAATCCATTTTGAGGCACTTTAATGTTGTTGAGGTCCTTCAGCTGTTGTGATTTGTTGACTGCAGAGGCTGTCCGTTGCCGTTTGTCCCTCTTCTCCGCTTGGCGCATAAAGAATATCTTCGAGTCCAATGCGAAATATCGCGGCCCAGTTGGCTTTGGAGACTGGCTTGCCGATGCTGCTGCAGCCGTGGGGGCGGGCGGTTTCACCATATTGAGGGATGAATCAAACATGGCGAACAAGGACACGGACTTCTTGTCTTCTGCTGCAGTGGCTGGAGGCGAGCTGGCAGGTGCCGAGGGAATGGGCGTGGCTGGAGGCGGTGTGGCTGGTGCCGACACCAGTTCCTTGCAAAAGGCTGGATCGGAGGTAATGTGGGATTCGCAGCAGAAAAACCAGTCGGCGTTCTCGCCGGACACGAGCACGCTGGCAGAGTCCCGCTTGCAGATCCAGCAGCTTCCGGGTTTGTCGGTCTTGCGCCAGCGATACCGGTTCTCGAACGCTGCTGCCATGCCAGAGTGACGGGGGGGGGAGGGTGGTCGTTCCTTCCTTTTTTTTTATTTTATTTCCATCTCTCCCAATCTCTCCACCTCACCCATTCCCTCGATGTCCAGCGACGGTGCGCAGCGGTATCGCGACGAAAAGCGGCGCAAGAAGGAGCTCGAGGGCTACGAGCTGCTTCGCATCAAGAAGCAGTATCAGAAGCTGCTGAAGGAGGAGGGCCTCGATCAGGCGCAACCCGTCGCGACCTACCGAGAACCCGAGACTTCAGCGGAACCTAATGACACTGACGAGCAAGCATCAGCGAATAAGGTGATAACATGATGCAGTCCTTGAACGGCGATGGGTATTCATCGTGACCAGAAGCAGGTCAAGGGAAACAAGCAAGACTCACTAAAGACAAAGAAGGGAGGCATCGCGAAAAAGAACCAAAAACCTCAACGGACAACACCCTTCCATAAGCTTCAAAAGCAGCGTGAGGAAGAGGAACGCGAAAAGCAGGAAAAACGGGAGCAGGAACAGAAGGAGAAGGAGGAAACGTACCGTGCAAAAGTCGCATACTTCAAGGAGCGGAAGGCGAAGCACCAGATTATGAGCAAAAAGACCAGGACGGGCCAACCTGTGCTCTCTAATCAGATAGACGCCATTTTGTCAAAACTCAAGAAGCAATAAAAATCGTTTCGAGCAACCAATGCCAAAACAATAGCGTCTGCTTCTTCTCTTGTTTTCTCAGTTGCCCGCAGAACCTAAAACAAAAATGTTGGTGTAACCTCCTGTCACGCGTCCATGTATAACGTTACCATCGTCACATTCACCCACGGCAAAGCGCGGTTAAGGGCATCACACTCAACTGACTTGTGCCACGCCTCGCGGTGTAGAGGAAAACAAGCCGTATTACGATCCATGTGAACTGATAAGGATGTTGATCGCTATCGATGCGACAGCTATTCCGGACTTGGTTTAAAAAGGCTCTCCTCAAAACCTTATTGCGTGAGAAAGAAGGCCACTTTTCGGTTGATGATGAAATGTAGTAAAGAGTAGCATCGCGTCCTTCCTCTGTTTTATTTGACAGATAACTGATAAGCTTATAAAGGACTGAAGAGACATTGAGAGAAAGTCGTTCGTGATGAAGAGAAAAAAAAGAAGGGGGAATGGTAGCGAGACAGGAAAGGATCAGGTGCCCCTAAAGAAAACAATGCCTTGTAAGCGCGTCACATCAAAACAAATGCGGCAGCTGCAGCCAACACTTGTATGCCACCCTTCAAGCCAACTGCTCCACTCTTGCATAGGTTGGATGACTTCGGGGAACGTCCAATCCCGACAGACGGTGACGCCACAGAACTGAAAAAAGCAGCAACTCCGAAGGTCGCCGACGAGCCAGAATTCGGAATGGGAATTACGGCTGAGCCTTGGGTTGGTGCGGTAGTGGACGACGTGGCTGCGGGCGAGGTAAACCTTGGGGTGGCGGCAGCGGCAGCTGTGGCGGCACTGGTGGGTGGTAGGCGAAGGGGTCGACGCGTCGCCAGAAGTATTCGACGGCTTTATGACAAGGTGGTTGACATCGGGATCACATTGGCGGCCTGTGTGCCATATGAATTAAAGACAAGCTTGGAGAAAACGAACCGAGTCTACCATGCTTCCGGTGGAAGAGGACGTCGAGATCGCAGTGGTGCTTATTGTGGTGGTGGAGATCGCCGTGGAAGTTGTCGAAGAAGTTGTCGTACGTGGAGGTTGTTGTAGAGGTTGTTGGCAGTTTTCGCGGCAGTATTGGTGGTCGTTGATGACATAAAGGCCAAGAATTTGAAAATGACAGACGGAAGTTCTTTATCGTGGAGTCGGTCTGGTTCATTGACATTAGTGACCACGATGTCAAACTGGAATGCGCGGTGGAAAGAAATTCTTGCAAATCCAATGTCATACGAGAAGTACCGTTCAGACGCGAGTAGAGGTCGAAAGCACGGCAAGTGTTTGATGCTTTTGTGAAAACGAGAGAATTGCTTTCGTCCAAGCAGGTGCTGTTCAGACAACCATTGAGGGGGTTACCACTCATACTTGTCTGTCCTGTAACAGAGTAGCTGATAAAGGAATAATTAGTTGCGTAATCTGGAAAGAAAGGCGGAGTTGGGGCCGGAGGAAGAGCGGCAGTCATAGTTGGAGACGAATTCACATTCGCATTGATCCAAGAGTAAGTGAGTTGACAATAGAAGCAATAATGGATATCATTTACATGCAGTGTGAAGTGCGTCGACTCGTATCTCGCTTTCCAAGGATAAGGAATCGGCCTGGAGGAAAATGTTACCCAAGACAGCGTCGACAGTTTGAGAGTCTCCGGATTGACCCAAATTGTTCATGTCCTCTGACGTTACGACTCCATGAATCAAATACCTCCACACCTTCTCGCTACATTCAGGTGGTAATAGTGCGAACTCAACCGTTCATCGCCACTCTCGATTTGGTTCGTGTTTGTCAGGAACAGGAATCATCGTTGACTTCAAGAAGGCGCTGCAGCATGACGTAGACCAACGAAGGAAACGCATTAGCTGACATTCCTTCTGCGGACAGCTCGGCCAGCATCACTCATCATGCTCTGCTCAGGACTTGCACAACAAGCCACTGCCAAAAACCACTCGTCGCTTAATGTATTTCGATGATCTCTCACACTTTATTCGAATTATGCCGATAGTTTAGGGAACGCAGAGAGATGAATGTCATCCATCCTCTAGACATGGATTCTCCACAGAGAACGAACAGAGATCATGTTGACAAGGATGGGTGTGTAGCACGTTTGGAGGATCCCTCCACCGAAAACGGGCAGAGGAGTCAAGTCCGCACGATACAATTGCGCTATTGCACATTATTACAACCTAGACCCGAAGAAGCATCGAGGGTGTTGGTGAAAAGAATGGGCGTAATGTTGGGATGTGTTCATGAGGTCGGGAGGAAGGGAGAGAGGGATGGGACTTGGAGACGAGTATCCTACGGATACAGGCGACGATTGCAGGCACACGGTAAGGGGTGAGCAGGCGCGGCCGGGGCCCGTGGATGGGTGGAGCGGGAAGGGGTGTTGACGGGGGACGATTCCTGTTGAAGAAAGAAAAAGTGATAAAGCGAGGTACACCAAGGCCCCGTGCGGAAAAGGGCCGAGTCCAACCAATGTTTGCTAACCGCGCTGCAACCCGCGCGTTCCACGCGACACGCAGAAGCATGGGCGTTACGAAGGAGTTGATCCAGGCCGGCGACGGAAAGACCTTCCCGAAGCCAGTGAGTGCTCCCAGCTTACCTCGGCGGCTGCAGCGATCCCCTTCTCACGCTGTCTACACTGTGCTTCATACACATCCATCCACAGGGCGACAAGGTTACGATGCACTGTGAGTGGATCCCCTCAATGTCCGCCTGCTCCTCTCCTAATCACCTGATCTCTCGCTCACCCTCCTAAACCTTAATTTGGAACTGCATGCATCCTAGACGTCGGAACCGTGAGTCTCTCTTAGGCCTTGCGTCAATGCTTGATTTTTAAACGGAAGCCCGTTGCAGCTCACCAACGGTAC